>JARWCS010343764.1:0-11413 GCA_034783895.1 Geukensia demissa | reverse complement strand
CAAGTACTCGAATTCAAAGTAAACTTCAAAACTTTGTTACCACGGTTCGTAGTTTTACCAGCAGACAAAGCAGCCAACAATGTGGTGGTAGTGAGACGTAAATATTATATGGTAGTACTGAAGAATAAAATTATGAATTCTTCTTCTTTCCATGCAATGCACTTGACTGAAAGTCAATAAGTAGACAATCACATTACAGACATAGACGAACATGAGGCCACTGGTGAACATTAAAATATCCCAACCATGCATTGGTTACCTAAATTATGTAAAAAAAACTTCAATATCATTTTATCTCAGTGTCAAGTAAATGTACTACAATTAGATTTCTGTTCTTTTGACTACTGCCCGGAACACCATAAAATAACTTATAATTAAGTAATTAAATACTGCAATGAAAAGTATGAATGTAATGGTATTTACTTTTTTGGAGTGTGAAAAAATCTTTTGGTGTTATAGATCTACACTTCCCAAAAAAAAACCTTTATTAAACAGAAATTTGTCATGTCTCATTGAGTGGGCATTTGATAAAACCTATCAAATAATATATATCCTGTTACAGTGATCAAGCTTTCTTCTCGGATGTAAAATGTTTCTACAAAAGTTACTGGAATTGTGAGGAGATGACAATATTTACATCGAGTTGGGTGATAAAATGTATCGACAGGTTGTAGGAAATCCTATGGGTACCAACTATGATTTTTTAATCGCAGACTTCTTCCTTTACTGTTATAAATGACAATTCATGGTCAAACTTCACAAAGATCTTTCTAAATTTGATTTATTTCATATTTTTAATAATACTTAACGCTATCTTGACGATATCGTTTCAGATAATAGCCCGAACTTCTCCAAATATGTCACTACAAACAACCCCAGAGAACTTACTTTAAATAAAACTAACCAGGAAAGCAGCAGTTGTACATTTTGGATTTCAATGTTTCTTTTTCACAAGGTAAAATTAAAACTAAAATATACGAGAGACGTTTTCTCATTCACTATTGTAAATTTCCCTTCCTTGACTGGGACGTCCATTTTGCTCTTTCATAAGGTATATATATTTCTCAAGTGTCTGTTTTGCCCGTTTCTGCAGCCAAATCTTAAATTTGAATAAGTGTAGTCTTTGTATTACTTGCAAATTATTAAGTTAAGGGTTTTGTTACCTTAAATAAGTTTAAAAAAATTCACAAACACTATCACAAAGATATAATTTTAATGTTGGGTTGAACTTGCAGAAAATTGATAAAAACGGAATATCACATAAAAACTTTTATAGAGATGTGGTAAATAAGCTCTTAAATTTAAATACAAACTATTATGACTTATCAGTTACTAAAAATAAACTTATGCATCAAGGTTATAATTTTAGCATTATTTTAAGATCTTTAAATTTTGTCTTCTTTTGTGCCAACATTGACTCTCCGCTAAACAATTCATATCAAAAGTAATTTCAGTCATTTTTGTTTTTGTTAAATTTTTGTCATACATGCAGTTGATATTTAAATAGTACTTGTACAATACCTTGTTTTATTTTGCTATGAATGTTATTCAGCTTTTACATTAACTCCGATTTCACATTAATTTAAACAATAGCAATATGACAACCGAATCTGAACGAGGAACAATTTTTGTTCATATTTTATATTATTGATCTCTCTATAATTAACTTACTTAAAGCGTTGCTATGTCGAGGGTTGAATAGCTGTGTGATTAGTTCACAAAGGCATGACAAGATCGACACAAACAGAAAGACGTGTTGGAGGTTCTGTAGAAAAAGGAGACGTGCTATTATTGTTTATAAGATAGAAAACTTATAAATTACAAACATCTAAAGGTTATCCTAAGGCCTTATATTATTATAAGTCAAACTGTAAAAGGCCCAAGAATTAAATGTACCAAATAAGTAGATCATAAGTAAAACAAGTAACACTTAAACAAAAAACAACGAATACCACTGGATGGTGCTCAAACCCCTAACCTGGGGCATTGGTGTAACAAAACGACATAAAACAACCCTTAAAAACAAACAGTATAAAAGGTAACTTTTGATGTCGATGCACAGTACGCAGACAATTACAAATGAAACAAGAGATAACATGATATACCGACCTCGAAAAAGTACTGGTGATTTCTGCCGGTTCGAGCACAACTGATAACATACCAGATTCCCGTAACCTAAGAAATTAATATTGCACGTCCGGCTGGATTATGCAAAGAGTAGTTACATAACTAGAAAAGACCAGATTAATTTTATCCAACTTTATGCAGTTATCGCCTGACTTCTGCATATCAAAATTTGTATTCTTGTTTTTGTATTTCTCATTAAAATTCATTTCTATTGACACAGATGAATGTCCGAGTGGCAGCAATTACTGTTTCAACGGCGGTACCTGTGGTTTGAATGGAGCAAAAAGAGTATGTCACTGTACTAGATATTACACTGGCGAAAGATGTGGACATAGTAAGTACAAAATACAACATTGCATCACTCTTAGTTGCTCTCCTCAGAATTTTATCCATTGACACAGAGATGAATAAATAGTAAACTAAGAAAACAAACGACAAATTAACAAAGTTCAATATTTCTTTGCAGAAATAAATATCATTAAAAATTTGTGTTACTAATTGCTATGTGATTATGCAATTCAGAAATGTCAAGGACAACAAGAATAGCTACTGTTTCAACCACACCTATAAAGGTGTTGATGCTAAAACACACACAATATAGTCCCATTTTCAGTACGCTTTATTTGGTACCATGTTCCATTTTTACAGTGGGGCCCAATGGGAGACATGAGAGATTTTTCACCTGTAATGATTTGTTGTGGTATGATAGCCAAGACATGTAAAAAAATCGGTGTATATATGTGTTTGCCAAGTTAAAGTTCTGGTTAAAGTTCTAAACGAAATTCAACATTCTCAAATTTAGTTGAAAATCTTAAAAGAAATTAATAAGTGTTTTTCTCCCAAAGGAGCTACTTAATCATTTGGTCCATGACTGTAACTAAAAATTTATGAAGTCTAACTTATCGTCCTTTATTTTTGCCCCGAGCGTGTCTATGAAGGTAAATCCAGAAAAGCGCTAATCACGCAATTGATTTGGCTTCTGAATATTTTTTATGAACGATTTAAGATGTGGATATTGTATTTCTGGCGTATATTCCATATTCTTTCTTTTATGAAATACTACTGCACAATCAACTACTAGAGCTTCTGCTTTTACATCTGTTATAACCAAGTCTAATATTATAGTGTTGACTACTACCTTATCTACAATCACAACTAAAGCATCATCAAGTACTACTGATGCGTCAATTACCAGTTATACAAGAACTCCAACAAAGTCCCCAAATTCACTGTCGAACACAATGCCAAATCACAGCAAAACTCTAGCAACGACGATGTTAGATACTGCCACGACGCCAATGACCTCGTCACACCCTACTACTGTGACTTCTTTCAAAAGCATGGGAAAAGGTACAGTTTAATGTTTGGAAACAAAGGCAGACAATTTTATACTCTATGTCAGAGTTTGCTGGACTGGGTAAATAGGCTGTGAAAGAAAAACTGTCTGCCGTATTCTTATAAAATAGTGTTTATTTTCTAGATTGAAAAGTAACTTGCATTAATACCGTAAAAAAAATTGCGATGTGTTTTAAGTTGCGCCGAGTTTTTAATTCTCTACGGGAATTTAACATTATAAAAATAGTCTTTCGTTTGCCAGAAGTGGCCAATTGCACGCGCTAGATAGGGAGTGCTGCGTAATAATTAAGTAATTTAATTAGGATCAATGCTAAGTGGCGCCTGAATGGAATTTTAAAAGTAATTCTTTTGATATGTATCGGAAGAGTGGATCTGAAAAAAGAAATGTGCGCAATTTTTCAAATTACTTTATCTAGGTCAAACTTTAGCGCTGCCGCCAAAAACAAAGACGTTAGAGAAATTCAGGGGCAGATAAAAGTATTTAAAACCCTTGATATGTGTAAAGCATGAACCGTTAACCGTGGGATATTTTTTTTTATTATTTAAAATTAATCCAAAGGCGAAAACGCACATATAATTTAATTAAGCCCGAAATTCGCACTCCAGAAAAGCTTGACATAGAGTATAGACACATTTTAACTTAATAAAATCATGCATCAGGTTAGCAAATGTGTGATTTTTGTGCAGAAGTTTGTGATTGATATAAATATGTATTTACTATTTACAAAGTTTTAATAAATATTCTTTTTAAAAGGTTCACAATTAATTTAAATTTATAAATTAGGAGATAATTGTATGTATTATAAGATTTTACTGTCTCAAATTGGGTTTACCTGGCGACGCGTAGCGCAGCCAAGTAAACGGATATTTGCGAAAGTAAAATCAAGATTTTCTTTCTCGGAGCTCAAAATACAATATGGTTATGACCATTCAAATGCAATTTTAGATTTAAATAATCACAAAAACTTAAATTTTTCGAAATGCCTTAAATGTTTTCCGCTTATTAACATCATGGATACAACATAGTGTCACTAAAACTCTTCCGTTGTGAAATGTAATCACTTAATCACTGGGCGCTTTCAGTCTTCGTGAACGCTTCAACTCTTGGTAAAACTTCTGGCCCGTCGGTTTTATTTGGCTTCCTCTTATGACAGATATATTATGAATTTTTTTGTGTGGAATCTAAGCCAATCAAATCCAGCGTAAAAAATATTGCATTAGAATATTAGATATTTGTTTATTGAAGGCCTTGGGCGATTTGTAGTTTATGCTTTTTGGAAGGCTGTCTCGTGGACAATACTATACCATATCTTTTTTTCTATAATTTATTCTTATAATGGACAACAATGGACAAAGATTAATCCGTTAAGCAAGTTGCAACAAGTCCCGAACAAAATATGAGTCAGTTCAACAGTAATCGGTCAATCAATATCGGTTATGCACAATATTGAGACAAGATGTGTATTTCTATAATAATTCAAAGAGACAGAAATCGTTAAATAAGAAACAGACAAGACCTTCCAGAAACATCCAAAATCATGACCTTAATGCAAATGGTTATAAAAAACAGTTACATATTCTAGTGAACTTTGGAATTTCAACCAGGCAGGAAGAATTCGATCTTAATCACTTTCCTGTATTCCATAAGTGCCCTTACAAACAATGTCGACTGTACCACATGATCTCTTTCCAAGTTTATCAACAGCAAAAACGGCTCCAAAGTTACTGTGAAACAAGGCATGTTAGAGATGGTCTGAACCATTTGGATATTACAAAATTCAAAAGGTCTGTTAGAATGCTCTAAATCAATGTCCCTTTTCTCTTGCAATAGCCTCAAAACGTCGATCTCTCCACAATGTATACCACTATTCCACGTTCAAACTTCAAAGATAAATTGAAGATTTGGTTCACCTTTGCTTTGTTACAAAAGATGGAAAACGCAGGTAAAAATTTGCAGAATGCTTGATTTCATGGTTGACACTTTTTGTAATGTTTGGCGGTCGTGTGTTTCAACCGTTTCAAAAGACTGTCGGCATTCACATGGGGCAAACTGTGCACATCTTCTTGCCGATTGACTTCATACAGAGCCTTCTGCAGAGAAAAGAGGAAAAGTTTACTCAATCTATTGGTTTCATATACACATGTAGATGATGTTCATTCACCGAATAATTCTGAATTCGGCGACTATGTCTGTGTGACTAAAACCCATTGAACTTTAAATCGAAGATACTACAGAAACGGAAAGATTTGTTTCATTCCTAGATTTATACCTAGAAATTGACATTAAAGGTGGGTTAAGAACAAAAATTTACGACAAGTGAGGTGACTTCGATTTCCCTGTTTAAACTTTCCATTCATGTGTAGCTAAATCCCAGCCGCAACTGCATTCGGAGTATTTATTTCTCAGTTGATACGCTACTCCAGGGCTTGTGCTTTTAAAAGAATTTTATTGAAAGAAGGGGGAAAAGCTACTGAAAAGCTACTGAACAAAGGATTTTTCGTGGAAAGATTAAAGTTATCACTCGGAAAATTTTCGGTTGCCATCATGATTTTGACTAAACACCGACTTTGACTAATGACTTACACGGCGGGTGACACTTCCAGAACACCTAAACTCATCATAGTTTTGTCGGGTTCGTGTTACCCCGGCTTTAGTATTCAGCGTAGTGTTGTGTGTTACTGTACTCTTTCGTATCATTTTGTTGTCAGTGGTCTCGTCTGTCTTCTGGCTAAACGATTTCTGTCTACCCATTTGGTATCTTTGAATTCTTTTTATGTTATTTTGGTATAACATATAATTGTCTTTAATTCATTACTATCTTTTTAGAATAATATTTTGTATAGAGTGTTTTGTGAACCGATGATTGCCTTTAGTGTTTCGTATTGTTTGTTCCTATCTTCTGACTGAACTATTTCTGTCCACCCTCTGTATCTTCCAATTATTTTAATAGAATTTTTAATATACGGTTACACTATGGACAATAATAACTGAATATTATTTTTACTTAAAGTGAAAACCTGGGTAATAGTATCTGTAACAGTTGGAGTTGTTATTGGAATAAGTTGCTGTTTCATATGTGTTTACCTGTAAGTTGTATTACAAATGATAAAACAAATTCAGTACAAAAGTTTTTATCCATGATGAAGCTTGGATCCGCCAATCAATTACAGAAGTTATATTTTTTCCAATTAAACCATATTAACGGAAATCTTTAGAATTAACTGAAGGGTTTCAAGCGAAATTGTAAATAGGCATACAGGTTTTTAAAAATTTCCTGCTTAACATTGTCAGAAAATACTGGCAAGTGTTTCTCTACGAACTGTAAAATACATGCTGGTGAATCTATATTTCTTTTTCCCTTTAATTTCAGATGCAAACGATTCAATAACAAGGTTGTTTCTGGAGAAAACAAAGCAATGAGAGATACAAGTGTAAACGACAGAGTTCACTAGTAATGACGATACCCAAACATCAAATGAGTGTTTAACAACAAAAACTTTGCTATTTTGAACCTATCATACGTAGTGCTTATAATTACGATAAAATTATCCAGTCTTTTGTGTAAACTGTTCTACCACATATAGTTTTTTAATTTTATTTATTTATTTTTGGCATCGTTTGCGACAAGAGACAATTGTATAGATAGTTTTTGTGAAGACACTGGAAACTGTTATATGATGAATATTAATCTACTGAATAAAATTACATGATGGACATAGTAATATGCTGGACACACAAACATGAGAGACCCATTAATTGGCATATTAACACCCTTTGTTTTAAAATACTTAAAGAATACAATTAAAAGCAGGGTTTAAGGGTAAAATTGGAGAAATATTAAATACTACTTTAAAGAGCTATCATCGAGACAAATATAATTAAAAACTTTGAGCACAATCTGATAAAAATACAAATTTCCTATATTCTCTAGATTGCATATTAACTCTTTAATTTTCAACAAATCCCACCAAAAATCAGCATTTGTCGTATTATGCAAATTTGCATTTATGGCTTCTTTGGCCCCTTTAATCTTTAATGCTGTAAATGTAACAATTACTTACTTTTAATATGCTACCTGCGCATTTGAAGGAGTAACCTCTCGTCAGTAGCATAGAACCAAAACATGGATAGTCCGAGATCCAAATATAGTTAAAAAAAGTTACCAAATCCAAACTTTTCAAAATAGGAAGCCAAACACTGAATTTGGTTGTAAAGTGCATTTTCAAAAGGTAGCTGGTCTGGGAGGTTTTAAGTTTAAATTTCCGTATTTCAAAATCAAGACTACTCACGATTGCAAATGATGCTTTTTAGTGTATATTACCAATTACTTTTTCTAATGATAATTGATCTGATAGTCTTCCAGGAAGGTCACCTACCATATTTTTAATCATAAATCACCATATGAGTGCAATTTATCTTGTGATTCCATATGTGATATTTTTTCCAAAAGATAACAGTCTTGGAGACTTTCAGGAAATTAAACAAAGCTGACATTGCCATACTTTATAATCTTTGGATTGCAATTGACTACTTATTTCTTTTCTGTAGATAGTAATTTCCTTAAATATAACAAGTCTGAGAGTCTTCCAGGAAAATTTACCAAAGTTGGAACTGCAATCCATACAACTTCCTGAAAAATATTTCAATTAGGTATCCAGGATAGATTCTGACTTCTAAGAAAAAGAAAACTAAGACATAACATTCATTAAAAAACAACAATTTTCAAAGTTGAAACAACTAAGATGTACTAAGATCCTACATTCCTTGGGATCAAGGTCAACTCAATAAAGTTTCATATCATGCATGCCATAGATATTCAACTTCATGACAAGTATCATGCAGATATTATTAAGTACTGTTTCTAAGAAAAAACTTGTATGTTACTTTTTCTATAAGACCTCAATAAGCTGGAAAATGGTAAGAGATTCTCATCTTCAGCAAGATCTCATTTTTTAACCCTTTGACTCCTTTTATAGAAAAATTTGTATATGCTACAAAAAATGCTTGGAGTCACTTTTGTTGAATTTTTCATAAGGAATCATTTGAAAAAAACATCAAAATCTGATAAGAAATTTAAAAAATTCAAAAATTAGGGTATTGCAATTTTTGGACCTCATATATCTCAGAATTGGACAAAAAATAGAAAACTTGCATTTGAAAATTATAAATTCACTTTCTGGACGCTCCTTAGCAAACGGACGGGGCTAGATCACCCTAAATCCATACCAACCTGTATTTCATATTGGTATCATTGTGTTTAAATTTCAAATAGATCAAAATAATTGAACAAAAGTTATTGCAGAGAAACCTAACTGTATACCATCACAGACAATGCTGACAGTGACGACGACATGCCCATAAAATAATATGACCACACTTAATTTTGAAGTCATATAAAAAGTAAATTTTCAAAGTTGAAAAGAGATAACCCCAATGGCCTTGAGGTCAAGGTCACCTTAAGTGAATATGATGCGCAATCCCCCTGGTAATTTTCATGAAGCTACCATGTAGTTACTGCATAAATAGAAACTTGGATGTAGAACGAAAGTGGACGCTAAGGCAAACACCAAAGCAATTCCAATTGTCCACATTTACTTCCAAAAGGTGAACTAAATATGTTGCCATTCTAAAGTGTTCATGTGTTTTGCAAATAATGTCAATCTCAAAGCATACTTTTTTAATGACATATGAGGAACTCAGGTATGTGATATATACTTATGTTAATCTGAATTTTTGTTGTTAATCAGATGATCTAGGAATTTACTCTTTTGGTACATTGACTTACCTTTTTTCCTGTCAGCATAATCTAATGTAAACTATTCTTAGCCTTATCTTCTTGTTTCATTGTATATATGTTTTTTCTTGTATACACTAGTAATTTTTCTTTTGTTTGTTCTAGTTTGTTTGCTCTTTTGTTTTTTCTCTATGAAAGATAATTGCATTTTATGAATTGCTTGATTATCAATATCTGTTTTTATGTTGTTTAGTTTATTGTTTTTCAATAAAAATTGAAATATTCAATGGAGATGTTTAGAATTGAAATTACATTATAAAACTCTCTGACATGGCATTAACAGAGATAACAATTATAAACTTGAGGCTCTACAGGCTGTCAGAGTCAATACTAGCTTCACATTCGGCAAACAATTTTTTCTGAAAAACTCAGTCAATAGGAAACACATATAGAGGCTATGGTTTTTGCAGTCTAGGAGAAAAATTACTTCTAATATGTGCTAAATATGAAGTTTCATTTCAATTGACCAAAGGGAATTTTCTCATAAGCCAATCAGACACAAGCCATAGACCACACATTAGATGTTCAATCAGGCACAAAAGATAAATTTTGATACAGCTCTGTTCACATATACTTCCTGTTTAGTTTGCTCCATTCATATTGGCAGTTTCAGATTCTTTTTCAGATAGGCTATTCAGAAATGAGGTGTTTTATATCAATTGTCTGTTCATTTACAAAAGACATAAAATTCAGCTAAATTGATAATGTCAAATCTGGTAAAATATGCAAACTTTACAGAGACCTATCCATAAATGGTTTGAGTTTGATTTGGTTTAATGATTTCAGCTAGAGAAGATTATGGGTTAATCCATCAGAAACAAGATTTGCATGTGATGGATGTGCTACTTAATTGGCTGGAACACTGTATGCAAATTTTATATCAGCCACCCATTGATGCTTTATGTCAAGTTTCAAACCACTTAACAAGTGGTGTCAAGGAAGATTCAATTGTGATGTAGAACAGCTTTTCAACAAATGTCAATAAAGCCCGAAAAGCTATAAAATTATTTCTTCACAGACTGATAAATAAAAGGTTTTTGTATCTTGTTTGTATAATGTTTTTATTTGAAAAACCAATTTATATGAATTTCAAATCACTACAAGATGGATACAGATATATAAAGCTTTTTCTTAACATAGTTGAACCTTAAACTATGGTCAAGGCAATATTTTGCCAACTTTTTCTCTGTAATTCTACCTTATGTAAAAATGCTGGTTTTTGATTGGTTGAGGAAGTTGAAATATTTAACGTTGTTTACAACTAGCATGGTATTTGCCAAAAAATACCCTGCCAGACGTTTGAAACATCTTAGTCATAAATCCATTTAATGTTTGGACATTTGGTAGAATTAAGCATATAAATCATGTTGTGTTGGTATATGTATATTTAAGAAAAAAATACAAGTCTTCAGACTTAATTTCGCTCGCCTTCGGCTCGGGAAATTTTATGTTCCTTGACTTGTATTTTTGCAAATAGCCCTCCACAATCTGATATATCTGTTCAAAATAACTATTTTATACACCATTAAATTTTATACCTAAAATCAAGTACTTTTGCTGCTGATATAATTAACGACAGGCATTATAAACATGTCAACGACATCACTCCATTTGGAAATGATCAATATCATTCTAAAATTTCTGTTTTAAAACATAAGTTTAATTCATTAACAAATAAATAAAAACTTTATCCAACAACATATAAGATTCAGTCATTCCTACTTGTGATAGAGTAGCTGTTCACTTGTCATCAATTGTTTTTTCTGGCCTACATTGTGAAGTTATAAGGGCTGTTCTAGAAAGGTTTCTCTGGTAGTCCTTGAAGGCATTCCTATTTCATCTTCTGTTTGTGATTTAGTAAACTAGGAAATTCAGAATATACTGCTGAAAAAGTGTGTGTTTGTAATTACATGTACATGCATTCATGTGTGTGTTATGGGGTGGGGTTGGTGGTCAGAAGAGAGTGCATAAAAATAATTCTGTTGAAAATTTACTGAAGCAGCCCATGTATCACTCTCTCAGACACATTTCATATGAGAGTCTTTCTTCTAAACTTTGCTTAGAGATAATTAACCTATATAATTATGTCCACATCTACAAGTGGGGAAAATTTGAATATAGAAAATTTAAAACTG
>JARWCS010343744.1:0-11414 GCA_034783895.1 Geukensia demissa | reverse complement strand
GTGTCCAACACATTACTGTGTCCAGCACATTATTGTGTCCAACAAAATACTGTGTCCACACTTACCCAAAGGGTCTTATGTTCACCTTTCACATTTCAACATGCTCATGATGCTGCGGCCGTATCATGCTGCGCTTGCGAAGCACCTCTGTTTTAATACAGTTGTGTATGCATATCAATTGTACATATTACTTTTTATAATTGCTAAAAAGAGTATAGTTTGAATATTTGCAATTACACAGAAATTATACATTCGACTGTGCAAGATTAAGAAGAAAGTGGCCCTCATCCATGGAGCTTTGGTAAGACCTCAAAATAATTTTTTCAGCCAGAGTGTGAGCATAGTATTTGGTATGTTCTGTTACGTATTGTTGAAGTTTGATTGAATTCTATGTTCCAGTTGGATGGGGTAAGCTTTCTTCTGAGTTCTTTTTGTATGCAACTCAAAAGGAACAATTTGCTCAGGACATATTCAGTAAAGCATTAAGTTTGATAGCTTGGGTGGAGACGAGAGCAGTTAGATGGTAAAAATCCTGAAAGTATCTTATACTTATCCAAGTCAGTTAAATTTAAACCTGCATTGGTAAAGCAGTGTTTTATGACAGTAATTCAAGGATGGTTTGATATTACATAATATTTTTTGTTCTCCATGAAGACGAACTGATCGAGAAAGTCTTCAGTGCAACTCAAAAGCAGAAGAATTGGGACCATTTTACTAAAGCTCAGCGCAAGAACATGGAATTGTGGTACAAACAGATCAAGGTAGGCTAGGTTAGGGATGTGGGGGCCTTTTGTGTAGTATACTTATTTACATGTGTGTTAGAATTCTTTGGCGAACCAGATTGACCAAGCATTGGCCCCTTAAGAAAGTAAAATGAAATTAATCTATATATTGCACCTACATATATTTTATTTTCCCCAATAACTTTAGTTAAGCATTTTGCAATAATTCCAAGGATAAATCAAGACATATTTTTAATCCCTAGGTTTTTATATGTTTTTGGATTTCTCAAATACAAATATACCCTGTTAGTTTGAAATAGAGCTTCAAGATTTCATTACTCTAGCTATGAGTTTCAACTGTGCTTCCAAATAAAAAATTTCTACAAAGGTTTGAAGGAATGTGTTGGGGCAGCAACTAAAATGATATCATGGATATATTTGGCAATAACAAAGTACAGTTGAACTTGTCTAATTTTGCACACCTTGGGCCAAAAAGATATTTCGTTTTTAACCGGATGTCTGAATATACCAATCCTCAGGTAAAGTTATCTATGGGAGAAAAACATGTCAGATAATGGAGTATGTCTGAATACTTTAGTGTCAGATTGGACGAGTTCAACTGTGCAGGAAAAGGCACATGTAGAAAAAGAAAAAAATAATCTTTGGGTTCTCACTGTTGGTTTCATTATTATAATTTACCCTTATGATGGGCCTATCATTAGAATTAGAATGGCTGATATCCAGACAAAAATGATTATATTTATGAAGAAAATATTTCCAACAAGGTAAGTTGCAGGTAAGTCCATATTTCATTAGGGTAAGTATCTTTAGTAAGAAAGTTCAGTCCAGTCAGAAATTAACATATTAAATAGTTTTTGCCAGATTGGACAAGATGCAGATACGGATACAATAATAAATCATGAGCATGTATAACAACAGAATTTTATCAAGCATAGAAATATGAACCAACCAGTGGACTTTTGGTTCCTGATGCCAACAACATACATAATTCAACAATAATTCAAATGCAGAGTTTCAAATTTTAATGTCAGAAAATTATAACAGCTTGCAATAGAAATGTCTAAACAACCTTTGATATTGAAGAAAAATTATCTGCTTTCTTTCAAACGATTATTTTCAGTAAAAAGTCTTGATGTTATTAAATGAAAAGCAGAAACCATTCTTAATTACACATAGTAGTAATTTTCCTTACCCTATTTCAGAAAGACTTTTGAGATTTTTTTAATGTGAGTGAGATATTTTTGCATTGCTTTTTTTAAAGTTCCGAGATTATTTTGATATTTTGCAGGAGACCAGACAGTCACAAATGGATGAATATTTTGGTGATCGAAAAGAAGATGACATGGAAATGTCTGATGGTGAAGATGAATCGCCAAAGAAAAAGAAAAAGGCTACAACTATGGAGGAAATGGTTGCCAGTGCTAATCAAGGTAGGCCATTCTACAACACTTACTTTCTCTCTTTTAACTTGCTTGACCAAAATAATAATTTTAGCTCTTACAGTAACCTTGCATTCCTCATCCATACATTTATCGATCCACAATGAGATTTTAAATATTTCCTCTAAAACTGCCTGGCCAGTTGTAGTGCAGTGGTCCTCCAAATTCATGTCTGGTGCCCCTTAGGGCAAAACAAGATGGTTATTACTGCTTAAAAATAGGAAAAGGGTATGAAATTTAAAGAAAATGAAACTGTTGACCCAATAGGAAGCAAATTTTATTGGTTGGCTTTTACCAAAATTTTGGTTGTAGCCACAATCCAATACATTTAATCATAAGATGCTGTGGAGATAATCACTTCAATTTTTTTATTCTACTGAGCCAATTGCTACCATGCAGAGGTAGAATAGTTCTCTCTTGAAATTTGTTTATTTGGTGTTAAATTGTAGGGTACATTCTGCCAATTAAAAGAATGCCACAGCTGATATAAGTGTACATATGTCAATTAAAAATTAAGGTGAAATTCTTCATGTTTAAAATTTGACAGTCCAGTTTGATGCAAATTTTGCTAATATAGTCTGTAGGTAGTTTCCTTCAATAGTCCTTAGGTGGTCCCCTTAAATAATCCATAGGTGGTCCCCTTAAAAAAGTCCTTAGGTGGTCCACTTAAATAGTCCTTAGATGGTCCCATTTAGAAAATTGTTTCTGGCACATCAAACTGCAAACAAAGATGGCCATCATAGCCAAACAGTTTTAATACATGAAATTTCCTTAATTTATTAAGTTGTTCATGTCTGCAAGAGCTTGGCCAATAGCAGTCAAACTGAAGTAAAATGATCCGATTTCTCTGACAAAATGGTGGTTGCTCTGTACAGACATCAGCTAGTTTAACAAAGGACCCCTTGTCTACAGCTAAAGATCTTATCTGAAACCATAGGTTAAATTTACTCTGAATAGTTGAATCATTGTGGATCCTCTTAAAAATATTGTCTTTGCAAGAAATTTAGTATTAGGTGGAGTAATACAGAATTCAGTGAGCCTCTGGTATGAGGTTTTAAGAATGATAAAATATGTAGTTGTTTTAAGGTTACAGAATTTTTTAAAGTGCAATGAAGCTTTTGAAAATAGAACTGTTTTGAGCCCTCATCAGAATTAAACACAGAGTGGTAAATAGAAAATTTCCATCGTAAGGCAATAGAACATTAATTGCAAGATAAATTTTAATTGATTTTTTTTTATAATACCTTTCACCAGTGTTTGATTTATATAGCAAAAACTACATAACCTTTATGAATTGAAATATTAACAACAAAGTTCAGATAGAAAAAAAGGTATTAAGTACCCCTGCCTCTATAAGCGTCCCCTCGACTTAATTATTATAATTATGATTAAAATTCTAAAGTGTCCCTTTGCTTTTATTATGATTGAAATTCTTAAGTGCCCCACTGCAAGATAGAAGAATAGAAAATACTTTGAGAAAACTGCAATTTGATTTCAAAAAAACATTTAATGCAGGGGATGGAAACTAGAATTATTCATTCTAATCTATCGAAACAGAAAATATTTAGAACCAGACTCTGGATTTTGCTGAGTCTAATTTGGGCCCTGGGCACTAAATACAAAGAATATGGTATGAGGGTATCATTGTCATTGAATTGAAACCTGTAGACCACATTTTCAGATGTAAACTTTATCTGTATAGGTAGGGGCCAGAAAAGTTGGAATTCCAAAAACATTGGTGAATCAACAGACAAAAAATTTTAAAAATTAGAAGCAAAATTCATTTTAGAAATATTTGCAATTGACAAGCCAGAAAATTCTTAGTTTTATCCAGATTTATAAAGGAGTAGGTACATTTTAGATTTTATGACACAACAATAAGTCGATGTTTAAAGCCTGTTTAATAATTGTCTTTTAATAATTCATAACTTAAACTCATATTATTGACATGGTTTGGACAAAACAACAGGGTACATTTGACTATTTCAACAAGAATGTAACTTTTTCAGTAAAAATACCTTTTTGGAGATGTTTGTTCAAAATAGATATGTCCACACAAAAACATCACAAAGATATTTTAACTAAAAATTTGTACTTGAAAGACCTGTTCTGTGGTGATATTTTTGTGCAATTTATATAAAGTCCACAAAATGGTATCAAATTTCGTGTCAAATCAAGTATTTTCACAGCTAAAGCAATTTCTATGTGCCATGTGACCATTATGCAACCAATTAAACTGAAAAAAAGCAGTTGGATTTTCTTTTAATAGGCATTTTTCAATTTTATGTATAGAATAGTAGATATTAGGCACATTTCATTTTTGAGCCAAATTCTTGGGCCAGAAATGCAGCTTAACGACCCTTATTCTTTTAAGTTATAAAATTTGAAAAATGAAATAAATGCGTCATGGACATCAGTATAAACTGATTTCATGTAGGCATCCAGGTACTGAATACTAGGCTGGTGATACCCTTGGGGAGTGGTAGTCCACCCTTAGTGGCATCCCTGCACTGGTAATTTAAAAAGTATGCACACTAATATTATTTTAAGTGTACAAATTTCTTTTCTTTACAGAACATATCAATTTCTTGAAAAGCGAGAATGATTCATTGAAATGTCAGCTGGATGCTTACAAGAATGAAGTAGAAATGATCAAAGCTGAACATAAATCGGCATCCACAGACACCAGTGCGAAAGACACACAACTTAGAATGTTGCAGCAAGCTCTACAAGGCATGCAACAGGTAGGAATGTATAAAGTTGAGGAAAATTAAAAGATAATGATAAATTGCATATTAAATAGAGAAGATATGGGGTAACTGTCAGAGAGGCTGCACTCCAACCAAACTATGAGAAAACCATAGTAATTTAACAAATCTAGAGGTCTCCACAAGGCCTTCAACCAGGAATACCACTCCTTGTGAAAAGCTCTAAATCATCCCAAATAAAAAATCATGTATGCGTAAAATAATACTGCTCTTACCTGAATAATAGCTAATGTACATGTAACAAAACATTTAGGGGGCCTGGGTGGCCGAGTGGTCTAGGTAGTCGATTTAAACTTACCTGTAGCCCCTCACCTATACGGCGTGAGTTCTCGTCTGACTTTGTTCCAGACAAAATCGGGTTAAGTTTACTCGCATCGCACGTGATAAGCTTTATCAGTTACCTGCCGAAGGTCGGTGGTTCTCTCCGGGTAATCTGGCTTCCCCTACCAGTAAAACTGACTGCCGTGATTTGATCTGAAATATTGTTGAAAATGGCATTAAACCCCAATCAAACTAACAAACAAAACATTAACACAAAGACAAAGCTATGACCACAATTTCTGACTTGGGACAGGCACATGAGACATGTGGTGGGATTAAACTAGTTTTATGTTTTATTAAGGGCAATTGCATTAATTTTTTCCTGAAGAGGGGAACACTATTATGAAAAAAAATGTTCCAGATACCACCACCAATACTACTAGTCCATCTCTTAGAGGACCACTACATTTGCACAAAATCGCCACGATATGGCTGAAATATTGCTGATGTGGCGTTCAACACCAACCAATTAGTCAACATTTTCACAAAAAAATGGCCTTACTGTGGTAAGTGGTATTTAAAAAGTTGATGATAAACAGAGAAATCACTATACAAATATTGCACTCAGTCTTTAACAAAGGGTCTTTCTTCAGTAAGTCGTTTTTGGTCAGGTTCCTAGTTCAATTTGGTTCAATTTAAACAGGTTTCTGTTTTAATTTGGGTTCAATTTAGACAGGTTTCTGGTTTACCCTAGTTTCAGTTCAGACAGATTTCAGGTTTAGTCTATGTTCATTTTAGAAAGGTCTCACTATATTAAAGATCATAGTAATTCTTGTAATTTTGTATGTGAAATTATTTTTAGCAACTTATCCAAGCTAAACAAGAGTCCAAGATGGTGGAAAAAGAAAATGAAAAACTGAAAGAAGCTGTGAAAACAGCTAAGAAAGAGTTAGCAGTAAAAAAGAAAACAGAAAGTAAAAAAGAGGAGGAAGGAAAGGATGAGGAGTCCAAGGAAAAAACTGATACAGAGACAGAGAAGGAGGACAAAGAAGAAGATGAAGAAGAAGTAGGCTTTGTTACATCTATTCAGTTTATCACTGTTCTGACCTGTTCATAGATAATGAATCATACTACTTTATACTCCAATGGATTAAAAATTTACTTAATATAAAAATAGGAGATGTGGCATGATTGTCCATGAGACAGCCACCCACAAAAATGACAGTAGAATTTAAACTTCTAAATGTCCCATGACGATAATGAACTAGAGTCCATACCATAACGAAGCTGTAAAAGGCCCTTAAATACAAAATGTGAAACTGTAAAATCGACCTAATACAAAAATGGTGAACATATAACAATATATGACTAATTAAACAATGACAACCACTCACTACAGGTTCCTGGCTTGGGACAGGCACATTAGTATGTGGTGGGTTTTAAGTTTACTCAACTGTTTACTCGAACATTTGCATTATAAAATTCACACAATAATTTCTGAATTTTCAGTACCTTATTTCTGGTGTGATCATACAAATGAGATTTGATTTATAGAAAATAATAGATAGCCACATGGGCATCTGTGTATCATCTTTGATAAGAATTAATTATTTTGGAATTTATTCTATAGGAGAAAGAAGAAGAAACAGCTGCATCAAAGGCAGAAGAGTCATTGGTTTCTGACAGCAGTATCAGCAGTTCTGGTCTCAATCTGACGGAGAAAGAAGCCAAACTCATCGGTATATATTATGTTTTATATAAATATCTGGTTGACAAAATGTTATTTCTCATTGTTGGGTGACATGGTAAGTGGGAATTTTAAATTTTGCTAAAATTTGTTGCTTTTTATTAAAATTGAAAATACAAGTTATAGTTATATTGTTTGTTATTTAAATTACATCTCATCATTAAGTCTCCATTGAAAGAAATCCGCAGTAGACCTACCGACAAAGTCAATGTAAAATTATGTGGGTTTATGCAATATTTTGAAATTTTAACAGAATACACTAAGTGGTCTATGTAAAATGATGACTTGAAAGTTATTTTCTAAGACTGAGTCTCAATTGTAATTGTCCAGTGTCATAGTTATTTCTTTTATAGTAACATTTTTTTAAAATGATGTAAATGTAAATGTACAAGATACCGTTGTTTAAAAATAAAGAAAATAATGAAATCAGATTTTTAATCCAGTGAAATGTTTTATTATGTTTTTCAGGTCTGGTTGCCTGCTTCCTTCATGTTCATCCAATGGGAGCAAGTGTTGAGTATATCTGGTCCTACATAAACCAGTTAGGAATCTCCATCAAAACCAGCCAATTGGAAGATCTATTGGAAAGATTACCATTTTTATTCAGAATGCAGACAACAGGTGTGGGAGCCTTGATTGAAAGAAAATGGCAGTTTACAGGATACAGAGACATAAATGTGTTAGAATTTTTGTAAGACAGATGGTTCATGGATAAATGTAGTGAATGTCAGAATGTGGGAATAAATGAATTTGTAACATGAAAGTATGTGATTATGAGAAATAGAACTGTGTACTTCAGAACAGTGCTTGATCATAGAGTTTCTATTGTAGTTTATGTGTTTGTGTGAATGTACATATACACATACAATGCCACAGTCATTATATCCCCTCTTTAATGATGACCCCCACTCGTTTCCACAAGTTTTCAATGTCCACTAATGCAGTATACTATAGTTTTTAAAAAAAAATGTTATACCCCCGCAAACAATTATTGGGGGATATATAGAAATCACCTTGTCTGTCTGTCCAAATATATTTTTAGCACATCTTCTTCTAAACTGTCAGTGGATTTCAATGAATCTAAGGCCCTGTTCACACTAGACTTAACTTAATATGGAACAACTTAATATGGATCAACTTAAGCCAGTATACAGGTTACCTGTTGAGTTCACACAAGAGTTTGGATTATAGCTTTACTTAATCTGGATTAAAATTGAAAAGTAGAAATCAAGAGACCAAAAGTATTGTTACTTATTATGACGCCAGATTTAATCCACATTTTGGGTTCACACTACAGTTTAATCCAGATTAACATGATCCGGATTAACTTAATTTGGCTGAAGTTAATCTGTATGAAATCAAAACTAGTGTGAACGCAATGTGACTTAATACACATTTACCTGAGTAAATCCAGATTAACTTTTGTAGTGTGAACAGTGCCTAAGACACAATGTTTAGATTTGCACATAGGAAAAAAATTCCTCTCGACTCATTCCAAATAATGGGGGAGTATCTTAGTGGTTTTGCTCACAGTATGTCTAGTTTCAATCTATTGGCATTGTTGCATATCATCATAATTTTGCCTTCATAATTTTGCCTTCTCCTAAAGATAGCAATATAGCGAGAGTGCAGTGTATGTGCTTTCAAAAAGCAATTTTTCACAAGGATGTTTTTAGTTTTTGACAGTTAATACAAAACTGGAAATTGACATTGATAATTTTGTTGTAGTTCATGATGAATTCTTTTGAAAAAAGGTATAATATTTTATGTTTGTTTTAATTTTGTTAAAGAATTACAGAATAAGTTAATGTTGCAATTTTTATTTTGTTACTTTGTAAGAATTCATTTCATCATGTTCCAGTGATGTTGTGGTCATTTCATTTAAATTCATGTTTTACATGCTTTATATTTCGTTTTCACTAATTTTGACTTTGTTGTACAGATCCAATTTGTTTATTTGTTATATTATGAAAGTGATGTACTTCATGCAGATGATAATGAAGAATAAAAAAGTTTATGTAACAGAATTTTATTTCATGATGCTAAATGACCTGTATTATAACCAATACTGTAAACATTGAAATTTTTGTGTGAGTGTTATTTTCACTCACACAACTTTTACTCGAAACTTACCCCAACACGAATATTAAATACTGATAAGTTATTAATTTAGAAATATCTAATAAAGCAAAATTAATACCCACCTGAAGTCTTACAATTTACATATTGCAAAAATAACACCCCACAAAAATATCCATGTTTACATTACTCTGATGTACAGACAAGTGTTATTTGTGTTTTTTTTTTTTTGGCTTCATTTGGTTTTAATGCCACTTTCAACAATATATCTACTGTATTATTGCTATCAGATTTGGATTGTCTCTTAACTTTCAATCTTCCCCTCTGAAACCAGAGCTAAATAAACTAAAACTTAGCCTGAAACATGTATGAGACAGCCTCTATAAATTTTGCATATATCATCTTGGTTGGACCACACAGTTTTGTCTGTTCAAACTTGAAATCCTCTTCTCTGAAATCACATGACCAAATGGTAAGAAGCTTCTATTGATAAGCCTTGGTTGAATTTCAAATGTCATTTTATCTAAAAATCTTGTTAGGGCAGCATCTTTAAAGGTCTTTTACAAAACCTATTACATTTTGTATTGGTTGGAAAACAAACATGGCTGCCATATGCAATTCTTGTTTTTGATTGGTCAGTGTATAAGAAAGATTATATCCTTTAAAAATTAAGCCCAGATGGATACAAACTTTAATGGAAAAATGATTGTAATATTTACAATGTGTTGTGTAGATTGACCTACATGGGAAATTCTTGTTTTTTATGAGCCCAATTCTCTGAAATTGCTATGTCTAATGACCTCAAACTTAATTATATTCATGTAAATTTTTCTCATTGCATTTTCATTGGAAAACAAACATGCAAGGCAGGAAAATTCTTGTTGTCTTTTTAGTGATATTTCATTATACAACATAAAACCTTTGCATGAAACATCTACATTCTGGTGAAAACCAAAACATAGGATTTGAATTGTTCTTGTGGCCTGTGTAGCTGCATGGCCTAGTAAGTTGATTTCAACTTGTTCAGATTAGCATAGCCTATCCCCCATGCGGTGTGAATCAGCAACAGGATTGTAACATGTATAGACTCTCGATACATACAAGTTTTCTCTATTAACTTTCTTAGGTCCAAAGTTCTCTCTGGGTACCCCGGCTTAATCCACATTTGACTGTCACAGAATGATGGAGTTATTTGTTATTATGGGTAAAGCATAATGCAACCAAACTGTAAGTTTTTACTCTTCTGACACTTTTGGTCAAGTTATTAGCAAATAGTTCTTAGAAGTCTTGTCACCCTTCTTTGTCATGTGAAAACAAAAAGCCAGATTGCATTGATATTGTCGTGTGGTGCATTCATTAGCATTTTCCATCTATGAAGAGATATTTCTTGTTAGTAACTTTTATTGAATAGTTACTTATCACTGTATAGGGTCTGAATTTGGTACAAAAAATTAAGTTTTTTATGCAAAAACTTACAGTGTGACCTGAATGCTTAAATGAATACTTGATCAACGTCTGATATTCTCTTAAGACTGAATGAATTTGGAAACTAAACCAATATTTTGTTCAAATTTTGATGTCCTTAAAGAAATCTAAAAGAAAATTCTTTTAAAATGATTTTGGTTCTTATTAATTCCACCTATGTCAGCAATCATATTTATACATTGTGTTTTTTTGCATTATGGGTTATTTTACAAGATAGGAGGGAAATGGTTGTTTTTTTTAACCTGAAGACCAATCTATTTTCAAGGCAACAAGGCTGAGGAAAACAGGTTAGTTTGGTTGTCCTCTACCAAAATTTTGCCTGACATTCCCAACAACCAACCAATATGTCCTCCACTGGCAACTTTGATTATCACAGTACCCTAAGGGAAATTCACTTAAAAATCTTCTCGTCTAAAACTTGTAAACTTTATGTAGAAATGGTCTTTATATGGTTCTCTTCCAAAGTTTTGTTAAGTATCTCATCCTGCCTACCAAGGTAGCCGCCACATCCAAACTTTCTTTAACCCTGGACACTGAAATTCATTTAAAACTTCTTGTCAGAAACTGTGCCCTTTTCAACCAAACTTTTTGGTTTTTAAGTGTAGAAATACCCCACCCTTCATAAAATTTGGACATTTTTGGTGATTTTCTGACGGTTAAATGGCATTAGGCGAACAGAAAATGCATCCAATTTTATTGAGCACCCAGAGGCTTTGACCTGAGATTTCTTTAAATACTATATTGTTATAGTAGAGGGGGGGTAGGACCTTTTTCGGGACGCCGGGATTGGACAATTTTAGGTTCGGGATTTCGCTATTTGTACCATTAGACTCCGGGATTTCGGGAAAAATTAGTATCGAGATTCGGGATGAACTGTATTTTTACCTCGGGA
>JARWCS010343733.1:0-11414 GCA_034783895.1 Geukensia demissa | reverse complement strand
ATAGATTTTTTTACATAAAAATGATTTTATGCCTTGATAAGACTACAATTTGACAGTGGTTTACAATAACTTTTATGATGATCTGATTAAATTCATATTTGGGGGCCAAATAAGGCCCTTACTGAACATAGTCCTTTCACCAACTTTGGAATTTTTTTTACTAAATACACATTATTTTGTATGAAAAACACTCTAGCCTGACCCTGGAGATTTCTTGGGAAATTCAGAGAAAGTCAGAGAAATTTCAGCAGCCTTGATGTTTTTCATACAAAACTCTCTGTGCGTGTACTGTATGGTTCATTTTGGACAATTTTTTCCCAGTAATTGTTTAGAATACCTACCTAGTTGATACTTTTGGACTGTAACATGTGATATAATCCTTGCTGAAGAATTGGAACTGATTGGTATCAATGATCCTGTTACTACTAAGATCTAACGTCTTCAGGTGTTGTGGATAACTACTAATCATTCCGACACCAGTGATCCAATTGTTGGCCATATTTAGGTTCTCTAGGAATGGTGCTACACAGGCCAGCCATGAAGGAATGTCCTGAAGTTGATTTCTTTCCAGATTCAGGTCCTGTAAACCGTAATTTTGACGATCAGAACTGTTTACGAGATCAAACTCTGTCTCCAGTACGTTCAGCTGTGTTGACCAGATAGTTGAATGTTGAACCTGGCTCTCTGAGACATATGATCCTGTGTCTACACTTGGAATTGATTTAACACTTCCAAGTTTCGAATGTCCTCGTTGTCTTGAGCATTCAGTGCCTGCATTAGGTGGTTGTAGTAAGGCTAATTTATTATCAGACAAGTTCAGCACAATTAGGGATGACATCATCCAAACGTCTGGCGAAATCCCTCTCAGACAATTATTAGCTATAGAGAGAACTTTCAACTTCTCAAATTTGAAAATATACTGAGGCAGATCGTCAATACTGTTGTTGTCCAATCGTAATTCTTGTAAAAATTCACAGTCTGTTTTAATATGTGGATTAAAGGTACTTATTCTATTTTTAGACACATCCAACACATGCAGTGATGGCAATCGAAACAAATTATCAGGGAACAATATGCCAAGATTATTGCCAGATACGTCAACTTTAGTAATGGCATACAGGGCAAATCTACTGTTAAAAGTTTCCATTAATGGATTGTGATGATAGCCAATATATTTCAGGTCTTCATCTTCGATTGATGAGACATGCTCTAAATCCTGCCATTTTATGTGGACAGCAGATGATGGAAATGTTTTCTTATAGTCCACATTCATTGATGAACAATTTTCCAGATTTTCTTGGTCACCAGAGAGTTGTTCTATATACTCCTTTCTCAAACTGGTCTTATTGATGGGGAATTCATTATCCCTGGCAGTGCGGTATTTCAGCAGAATGGATAGAAGCTGGGGATTCTCTCGCTTAGCATGTTTGAAGACTTTCTTGTCATAGTCAGAGGCATTATATTGCAGCAGTTTGTCTAGGATGTAACTATCACCCATTTGACAGGCCATCATCAATGCTGTTGTTTCCTTTCCATTCTCTTTAACCACTGCACTGACATCAGCTTTGGCCTTTAATAATATCTCTGTAATTTGTCCTGATCCTTGCTGGATGGCAATGTGGAGTGGCATCAGCCCGGCATTGTTAACAGCATTAATTTTGACAGGAGAGTACATCTCATCATTTTGTGTAGAGCTTAGACTAGCAGTTTTTCTAACAGTCTTCTGTGTTCTCCGTTTCTTGGGTTTCCACTTTGGTTTTAAGATGAAGCTTACAAGATAACGTACAACATCTACTTCTCCGTATTGACACGCCACATGTAATGGAGTTTGACCATCCATATCTATTCCGTTGACATCTAAAGGGAGATAATAACTACATTCATCATTGTTAAATTCCCTGCAGA
Source organism: Geukensia demissa (assembly GCA_034783895.1). Classification (NCBI taxonomy): domain Eukaryota; kingdom Metazoa; phylum Mollusca; class Bivalvia; order Mytilida; family Mytilidae; genus Geukensia; species Geukensia demissa. The sequence goes on along the minus strand of JARWCS010343733.1, from coordinate 9,509 downwards.
CACTGGCAGAATATTTATATTCCAGTATAGATTTCATGGCTTTGACCTGTCCAGACTCTGCACAAATATGTAGCAGAGATTTCCCATCTGAGATCTGTATGGTAAGAACATCTGGACAAAGCTATAAAGATATTAAAAAATCAAACAATTTTTTTGTTATATTTTCAGGAAACAAAACGGTTTAACAATGAACCATGAAAAAAAGGAAAGGCACAACACTTCTCAATGTGCATTATTTTTACACTTATTTTTTCATTAATAACAGGAAGTTTAAATTAGCAGTAAAATATGACTGTTTTACTTTTTATGAGAAAACTGCTGTACTGTATTTTTAAGAATATTTCTTTTATCATTTAACTTGTTTGTGGTGTTTCGGGCCTCATGGCATGAATGCTAATTCAACTAATGTTTCTGATGTTGTGGAAACTTCTATATTTAAGATGTGAGGTTGTCACTTTGACATTTACTTCATATCTTGCCATTACATTGTATTAAGGTTTTCTAACTTGATAGAAATTTTGAAACATTTTGAAATAGATGTCCTCTATCTTATATGTTTGAATATTTACAAACTTTAATTACAATTTGTATGATTATTATTATTGTACTTTTTATTATTTTTTGTCATTAACAAATATGTTAAGTGCTATTGTATTGATAACTACCTCATTTCCTACTATGTATTTTGAATCTTAATCATATTTTGTTGATGAGTCTGTGATTATAAAGAATTGGAATTAGAACAATTACATTTTACATGGTAAAGAGATTGCAAAAAAAATCCCCATTTATTGTACTTGTAGTCTTTCTATTCTGTGTGTTCTTGTGTGTGTGTGTCTGAGTGTTTTGTTTTTAATGTATATGTTTTTGGATGTTGGTACAGACAATGTAGTGTCTATTATGTCATTTGTATGCATTACAAATTAACATAAAGTAATATACCTCTTGGAATATTTGTATTACATCTAAAGTTCCATCTTCACAAGCCCTATGGATTGGGGCATACCCATTATCTGCCAGAACTTTAGGATCAGCATCATATTCTAATAATAACTTCACCATCTCACAATTCTGTCTATCTGCCGCTCTTAAAAAATAAACAAATAAATTAGTATTTTCAAAAACATTTCTTTGGTTAACATGTGCAAAAGAATATTTTATTTCTACCTAGCACAATTAACCGATAAATAGCTTCAATACCAGAGGCTCCAAAGAGCCTGAAATCACTATCCTGGAAAAAGGTGGGTATTCTTTGCTGTACTGTGTCTGACTATGACACATAATGATAATAAACTAAGTTGAATCACAATAGCCATCTGATCGGCAAGCAGTTTAAATACAGGATAACATTACAATCATATTTTTGCAAAGTAATTATTCAAACAATTTGGTTGTTTTTTAACTTGAAGATTTTCAAATTTTGGATCCATCAGATCTCATGATTTGACCTTAATTTTTATCCCCATCAAAACCTAGTAAGGACCATCTGTCCAACATTTTTGCTAAGTTTGGTTGAATTCTGTGAAGTGGTTTCAGAATAAGAAAGTGTAAACATAAAATTTCCATAGCCAGCATAGGGTCCAATGTTAATCAAAGTCATATCATGGCAGCCATGATGAAATTTCGAAACGTTTCACAATTTTATTACAGAAACATCTAACAATCATTTCTGCAAAGTCACATTTCAAGTCTGACATGAAAATTTTCAAATTTGTATACGTAATTTGCTTTAGCAGCAATGATGAATTTCTAATCTGCATCAACTTCACAAATCTGATAAAGGACCATCTCTCTAACATATCTGCCCACTTAGGTTAAAATCTGTTTAGTGGTTTCATTCATGAAGTGAAAAAAATGTTAAACTAAGTCAGGACAGGGTGGCATCTTGAAATTCTGATCAACAAATGATTTGGAAAAAAATCATTCCTCAAAGTCCAATTCAATTAGCCTAGCATTTTGTGATAAGCAGCATTAAAATTTGCATCAAACAGAACCGTAATTTGCTCTGGCAGCCATGTTGAATTTCCAGTCTGCACCAAATTTAACAAGACATACTGTGGATAAAAGATACCCCTGCTCTGTAATGGATTATCTGCCCTTGGAATGTTCAGAGATGAAATTCCTTCTTAGATGCATATCTACATATTGTGTCTAATGTTCATGTAAAATTTCAATCTATTGAGTTGCACTTTTAAGGTATATGGACAAATGGATGGACAGACAGAAAGACAGACTGACAGATCCCCCCCCTTCCGGAAATTTGTTTGCAGGGGTAAATAACACTGTGTCTAACATTTCTACTGACTAAAGTTAAATTCTGTTCAGAAGTTTCATCATGAAAGTGAAAACATGAAATTTTCATAGGGTCAAAGGTTAAACTAAGTTGCATCAAGGCAGCAATCTTGAATTTCAGATTGGCAAATGTTTCACATGTTTATTTTTGGCAAATGTTTCACATGTTTATTTTAAAAACCACCTAACGGTCATTTGGGCAAAGTCACAATTCAATCAGCCTAGCAGTTTCTGACAACGACTTTTAAAATTTTCTCTGGTGGTCATATTAAATTTCCAATCTGCACCAAATTCACAAAGCTGATAAATAACCATCTGACTAACATGACTGTCAAGTTTGCTTCAAATCTGTTCAGTTGTTTCAGAAAGGTGATCAAAATGGAAAAGGTTAACAGACAATGCCAACAATGGAGGCAAAGCAATGACAAAAACTCACATGAATGCTTGGGCCAGGTGAGCTATAAAAGGCATGTTGGAATTTAAGAATACATATAAAAAATCTTGGATTCAGTTGTCAATGATTAAAAAGTCACTTTCATGGTTTCAAGCCCCAAAAACAAAATAAAACATGCTTTTTACATTAATTGTAATCCATATACTTTATATAATGTTATATTAATTTCCACAGTTCACAATATTTTAAAATAATGTCAAATAAAAAAGCAAAAGCAGAGTTTTCTATTGAATAAGCATTTTTATTGTAAAATCTGCTGTGAGAATAAATGGCGGAGGCCACTCTGACTCTTAAGTGTTTAATGACAATATGACATACAAGTAGAGAGGTGTGATGCCATACTCAATGATCTTGTAAACAAAGTCCTCTGATCTATTTCAGTTGTTGGATAGTAAAGCATATATACACTGACAATTTAACTTAAAGCATTGTGCTATGACGCAACCTTACTTACAAGTAGAGTGGTGTGATGCTACTTAACTTAAAAGTTGAATGATGCCATCTAACCTACAAGCAGAATGATGCCACCTAACTTACAAGTAGAGTGGAGTGATGCCACTGAACTTACAAGAAGAGTGATGCCACCTAAGTTACAAGTAGAGTGATGTGATGCAACCCTTTATGGTCTGGTTAACAAAGTCTTTTGACCTACTTCTGTTGTTGGTCAGTTAAGTGTTTAACTGACAGTGTAACTTGACATCATCTAACTTAGCAAATGTACATATAGCATACCCAAATTCTCCATATTCATTCAACATTCATAATTTTGCATTTTGAAACCACTGGGTCAATACATCTACTGGTGGAACATTGGTCCCCTAGGGTATTTACCAGCCCAGTTGTCAGACTTGTCTGACATGAAATTAATCAAACAATGTCTTACAAAAAATTTGCTGCATTTGTTAAAAATTCTAAAGCACTGAAAATACAGAAAGGCCTAGAAAAGAATTGCACTTAGTAGAGGTCCCTGCCGCTGGATTTGGCTTTCTTTTGCTATGTTTGGATCTTGGACTTTCTATGTTTTGGTTCTAATGTAACTAATGCTACTGATGAGAGGTTACTCCTTGAAATGTACATATAGCATACCAAAATTCTCCAGATTTATTCAACATTGGTAAATTTTTATTTTACTGTATTTGGCTGTAGAAAATACTCATTAGTACATAATACACAGCCCCCAAAACCTAGGAAAGAGTCTAGTTCATATATATTATACATGAGGACCTTTCACCACTGTAAATATATTGTTTATTCGGTTGATTGAGTCTTCATTTTTTTCTATTAATTGATTGAGTCTTCATTTTTTCTATTAAACAGTTTAAACAACTTTTAATTAAAAATAATTTTAAATATGAAAGAAATTGAAGAAAATAACAAGTAATTTACGACCAGGAAGTGACAGTGCGATAAAAATATCTTTCCGAGTTCAGTCCAGAACATCAAATTTGTGTTGAATTTATCTGCTTTTTTTTTACTGTTTTTTTCAATCATTTTTACTGTTATTTATGAAAAGTTAACAACAATCAGCTACCTTTTTACAACTGAGAGTTAGTTAAACTACTGTTGAAAGTTCTATACTAATGACACTTTACGAACACAAGATGTTTTGTTATTTTAAAACTGGCAGCTAGTGTAAACGTAGTTCTCTCGTTTGGATATATGAAAGACAATACCTATTACTGATTGAACAACATGGATTTAAGTTGATGAAAGTTGAGATATATTTCAAGTATTGCAAAAAAGCTTTATTTTCTTAAAACATTTATATCAAAAATGGAGAGGAATAAGCAATGTGACAACTTAGAAAAAATCTCCAAAATTCATGTTGGGGTATATTATATGCACCCCTAACCCGTTGAAATGCTTTTAGGGTAAAAGATAGCTTATAATCTATAGCTGATTACGGTATTTACAAATGCACTGGTGCCATGCCACCCTCAGTGATCTAATTAAATTAGCTTTTATACCTACTTCTGTTGTTGGTCAGTTAATTGTACAACTGACAATATAATTTACAAGTATAGTGGAGTGATGCGGCCAGACTTACAAGTAAAGAGGAGTGATGCCACCTTCCATGATCTGGTTGACAAAGTCTTTTGACCTACTTCTGTTGTTGGTCAGTAAAGTTCTCATTCTGTTCACATCTTCTGTCTGACAGGCATCTAAGAAATCTATATCAACAAGAAGCCATTAAACAATATTTGAATGATGAAACACAAAGATACTTCCACTATTTTATTTTATGATTTGTATTGTTCCAACAGTTAATATGGTATTCAACCCTTGTTGAAGGCCTTGTGGAGATCTTTAGATTCATGAATTCCCCTGTTTTTCTTGTGCTTGGAGTGCAGTTTCTCTGACCCATATATTTTCATTTTAGGCTATGGACTGGAAATTAAAATTTTTTGTAGAATTTTAAATGAAACAGGTTTGAATTCTACTGTCATTTGGTGGGTGACTGTCTCATTGACAATCATGCCACATCTCCTATTTTTTACAGTATTTGAATCCTGTTTTTTAAAGTTTTGATTAGAAGTCTGGAAATACATGTACCTATATTTAAATGAAAGAATATGGAATATATGCCGGAAAGACATGATCCACATCTAAAGCTTTTTATAAATTTTTATGGCAAAATTTAAAACACAAAATAAATGAAAATGTTGACAGTGAAGGAATTTATCATGTGTATATAACAGAGATTTATTCAGCATTGGGAAAAAATAAGAGGAAGAAAATAGATAATGTATCATATATTTACTTTCAGAAATACTTTGATATCAGAAATTACAGAATGGGAAAATAACAAGATGTGGCCATTTTCATGTGTAGCTTTTGAAAAAGAGGCTCCATGTATTCCAGGTAATATCATATCACTGCATATATATACAATATTTTTAGACATTGATCTAATATTGTTTTTAAACTGCAGCTATAAAAATATTTAGATTACTAGAAAATTGTTAAATTAACTGTTTACACAATAATAAAACTTCTTCTGTCCCTAAATGATTCCCTGACTGTAAATGAAATGAAATTGACATTGTACAAAATATAACTTTGTTACTACAGTTGCAGTATAAATAGGGTTATTTTTGCAGTTTACCATTTTGTAGTTTCAACTAAGAACACCAGCACTCTGGCTTCCTCCACCAGTATAACTGACCACCACAATATGAATGAAATATTGTTGAAAATTGCATTAAACCCCAATCAAACAAACAAACTAAGAACACCACAAGTATTGATTTATTGCTGTGAAAATGGGATGAAAAATCATAGAATATAAAATCTTTTTCTACCATTTAAGCTGTCTTTTCTGGATTACTGTTATTGTATTTATATGTCTTTGATTATTTATGTTAACATATCTGTTACAGAATTTACAGACCATTCTCCTGAGGAACTGCGAACAGCAGCCTATGAAGCTTTGCAGTCTGGAGGAATCCAGTCATATGTATGATTATAATTTATAATTACCCTGTCAGATTTGATATATCACAATTAAAGTGGGCAGTGTAAGGATACTAACTAAAGCAATTTTAAATGAAAATAACTACTTGTGACATGTTATTACATGTATTTTTCAATTATAGAAGTGTCATATAGACAATAAGATAAAAGTATGAAAACATCCAATTTTATTTTTTATTGGTTATTCCCTTTAATATGACAAATAATTTCTGTACAGGCACAAATAAAAAAAATATTGGGTTGTTGTGAAGATGAGGTCACTTTGTCAAGCAGTAATGTCTCATGCATTTTTTTCATGTACATCTTTTCATGAATAAAGTCATTCATAAAACCGAATAACGTCTTGTTGTCATGAATTGAAATGAAGTAGATCTTGTGTTAAATATTGCTTCTTAGCGATCGGATTACAAACATGGCTGCTAAAGACAATGCTTGGGTCTGAGTGAATGATTTTTAAAAGGTCTTCTCCTCTGAAACCGCAAGGCCAAATGGAAACAATCTTGACAGGAAATATGTATGGAATATCCTTTAAAAAGTTTCCTTGTTTCATCTTGATCTGACAATTAACATGGCTGCAATAGGCATTTTTTTGTTTTTGCATACTTTGAGCTTTAATTTCTTTTATTGAAATTATTAGCTCCCTTGATTACCTTGTTAATTTCTGCAAAAATCGATTCCTTTAATATATGAAGTCTAGATTTTCATTGTTTTTAATTAAAAAATTTCTATTTTGGTATTTTAAATGAATTTCAACAGTAATTTGTTATCAAATTGTAGGTTTTGTAGTTTAATGTCATTTTATAATATTGTTATTTAATGAGCATTTAAAACTTGAAAAGGTCTTAAATTGTGATACTGTTTAACTGAGCATTAAGTTACTGTGCAAGATGTTACACACAGTCAAACACCAGTCAATTGTTTGTGTAATATTCCTGATATAAAGAAGTATTTGTTGAATTGTAGTTGCCAATCTTGCTTTATGGATCTCATTAATCCCCATGGAAACTTAAAGTATTAAGACAGGAGCATAGATACAGTTAGGGTAGGAAAGTCTTTGACGTAGATACAGTTGGGGTGGGAAATTCTTTGTGAGTGTATTTCACAGTATTTCTAGTTTTAACTGTGAGAGCAATAGGGGTCATTTATACTTTGTCGCGGGACATCTCGCGACTGTCGCCTGAACATTGTGCGACTACCGCACGATGTCGCTCCATTTTACCCAAGATTAAAAGTTTAAACTAACTACGACAAGTATAAATGCCCAGCGATTTTCATGCGACGTTGCACGTCATCGCACGACATCGCGCGACTGTCGTGTGACGATCGCTTTGGAAGAATAAATGAGCCCATAAAGGCTACGTCCTCTGAGCCTCAAATTTTTATAAAAATTGACATGTACAAATGTTAATTGTGGATTGTTTTTTCAGATACAACAAGTACAAACACTGTCTGAAGAATACAAACAGAAAAGGTCACAGGTCAAACAGATGACCATGACCTTAAAGCAGAAATTAGTAAGTCAGACTTAATTCAAGATCTTGAAACTATGTGATTGCATACATAATATACATGTACGGTTTTTGGCTGTAGATAATACAGATTTATACATAATACGCAGGGCATTTTCAGGCCCCAAAACCTAGGAAAAAGTCTTCTCTGTATATATTATACACCAGGAATTATGTTAAGAATGTCCCAGTAAGATCGGTATGATCGGACAAGTTTTTACCACTGTCCGGTAAATATATTGTTTGTTCGAGTGGTCGAGTCTTCATTTCTTCTTATTTAACAGTTTAAACAACTTTTAATTAAAACATAAGCTTAAATAGCGATGAATTTGAAGAAAATAAAGACCAATTTTTAATCAGGAAGTGACAGTGCGGTAAAAATATCTTTCAGAGTTCAGTCCGGAACAGCAACCAATCTGTGTTGAATTTATCTCTGTATTTTTAACTTTCAAACAAAAAGAAACTGTTTTTTATCATTTTTACAAAAATTTGAGAGAAGTTAACAATGATCAGCTACCTTTTTACAACAGAGAGATGCTTAAACTACTGTTGAAACTTTATCACTTTACGATCACATATTTTTTGTTTTGTTATTTTACAAATGGCAGCAAGTGTAAACACAGTTCTCTCGTGTCAATATATGAAAGAAAATACCTATTACTGATAGAACAAAACGGATTCAAGTGGGTGAAAGTTGATATATATTTTACGTTTTGCCAAAAGCCTTCTTTTATTGAAACATCATCAAAAAGGGAGACGAATAGCCAATCTGACAACTTGGGGGAAAATCACCAATCTTCGTGTAGGGGTACATTGTACGCACCCCTAACCCCTTGAAATTCTTTTAGGGTAAAAGATAGCGTATATACAGCTTTTTACGGTATATAATTTCTTGAAGATTGTTTTGTGATATCTGTAACAGCAAAATTTATTAATTTATTTTTTTACTTTCAAATGGACCTACTGTACTCTGGCAATTTTGGTTTTAAATGTTTTTGTAAGCACAGTTTTAAGCTCACCTGACCTTAAGGATCATGCATTTTTTTGCATCCATGGATGGTCTCCTTAAAAATTGTGCTTGATTTTCTCAGGTGCCATCCAATATAGCTGCCATAGCTGAACTCAGTTACATATTGGACTATATGGGAATTTTAACATCTGTAACCAGTCAGACAATTTTAACTTTGATGCAATGGTCTCTAGGTGGCATGTTTATTAGCTCTCCTGGCCAAAGGCAATGTGAACTTTTGTCATTACTTGGTTTATAGTTTAGTGGTCAAGTCTCAGGTGAGCAACACAGGCTCAGCCCACTAGCTTCTAGTTTTGTTTGCTTGAATACAATTCACATGGTCCCCATTGCTGGATTTAGTTTAACATTGACCCTATTCGAATTTAAAATTTATTTGAATAATACTTCGATGGTCACCTTTAAAACCTTGTTCAGTTTTCACAAGTACCATTTGATATGGCTTCCATGTCCGGACTGAGTTCAACATTGGACCCCATGGAAATTTAAACATTTTTATATGACCGCAAAAAATTTGTGGTCGTATTATGTTATAGGCATGTCGGCGTCGGCGTCCGTAGACACTAAGGTTTCCGTTCAATAACTTCAGTTCTATTGTTTGGATCCATTTCAAATTTTAACACAATGATACCCTTTATAAAATACAGGTTGGGATTGATTTTGGGTGATCTAGCCTTGACCGTTTTTTAAGGAGGGTCCAAAAGGGGATTTTTCAATTTTCAAATGTAAGTTTTTTATTTTTTGTCCAATTTTG
>JARWCS010343722.1:0-11414 GCA_034783895.1 Geukensia demissa | reverse complement strand
AAGCTTATATGTAAAACGAGTAGCATCAAACAGAGAAAACTACAAAGAACAAGATACACTAAATAACAGGATCTAGACAGGTACATTAAATATGCGGCGGGGTTCAACTCGTTTTGGACTACCAACTACCCCCTACCCTGAGAGTGTAGTGGTGGTGGTTGATGGTGTTTTACGTCATACACAGCAAATTAATGCTCTGTTGGACAGTCCCTGGTGGAACTTGTAGTATATATGTAACTTTGTGTTGGTACGTTGTTGGAATAATTTGATAAGATGACGTGGTTGAGATGGTGTATCTTTGAGATGACTTTCTGTATCTTGATGCTCCTTTAACGGTTTCGGCGCCGAACAGGTTAGACCGGTTCCTCGGTGTTGTGAATTTCATGGCCGTGTCCAACCTAAACACACTGCAGCAGGGATGGTCGCCAGTGGGTCACTGCTTCTAGGGGATTTGTAAGAAGTTGGTCATTACTTCATCACACCACGTTGTACTACGGTCGAAGGTTACTGCTCGGCTGCACGTGTTGCTGGTTCAATGACGCTACGTGACTATAAGAGTGTGGCGTGACAATAAGACTTTAAAACAAACCTGAACAACCAATGGTGCAGAATTGTGCCGTTTCTTGCAAAATGAAGGAGAGGTGTTTGGCTATTTGTTTGGTCCGTAGCATGTCTGATAAAGGTAAATTATGACAAACGATTTAAAAGCAGATAAATTTAGCTTTTGAATAGACGTATGTAAGATGTGGATTGTGTCTTTCTGACATATTCTATATTCTGTCTTTAAAATATTATTACGGACTTTTTCTCTTGTGGTGTGTGGAGGTCGCTTCTCCGTACTTGAGTTGTATGCTCTTATTTATTTTCGGATTCTGGAATGTGTATTGGAAAGATCGTCGTTAAAAATTATAGAAATTAGATTGACGCACATTCGATAATTTCATGTGTTGCAAAACTTTTTCAGCATTACATTTCATAACTCGTATGTTATTCAAGAACTTGCAGCTATTACAAGTGTTTTTGGCTTAGCCGCTGACACAAATACTACTAACAGGATATTTTGCTACCCGACTGAAGTCGTCACTCAAAATATTTCATTGTCGATCCTTTTGGTTGAAATGGAATGCCGACTTTTCTTCCAGTAGTATTTTTACATCAATAACGTGCTTCTTGCTTTCCTAGTTAAGGGTTAAATCCCTTCTGTCTTGTTTTTGACTTTTGATCCTGAATTTTCTGCTTTGAATTAGTGTCTTCCCGTACCCTGGCTGTCAATCACAAATTTTGAGGAAGAGCATTGCAGCGAATGTAGATGTATTATAAGATACGGAAACCTTTTACCATCTGAACTACCTAAGTTCAACCCCGTTTTTGCATGGGTCTTGTATTGCCTTGATTTTTGACAAGTTTCCTTTTGGCTGACCAGTTGTTTTTCTCTCCTTTCCTTCTACGGTCGCAAAATTTAAGTACAGTTCACTGTAAAAACCATTCAATGGGTTATTAAAATTATTTCAAACAGAATTGTGACTGTCACCAAAACAAAACAATACAAAAAATAACGTGAAGTGAAGTGCCACAATTTGATGTTTAGTGCTTATATAGGCAATGAGAGACTTTCACAAAGTCGAAGCTAAAATTGAGTTCTTATTTGATGACTTTTAGTCAAACTGAGGCTTGCAATGTATAGAAAAAAAAGTGAACAATAGCCCAAGTATGAAAGTATATTTTTTAAAGCACTATATCATAGTAAATTTTATTCATAACAAAAACAACAAATGTACATATTTACATATACTACTATAAAAACGATATAGTGTTCTTAGCAACAGGCCCAAAATTGACAAAAAGGAAAATTTTGTTTTATTTTGTAAACTAAAAAAAACTCTCAAGTGTAGATATGACTTTGTCTTGCATAGAGTGTCTCAATTACCAAAACTTTAACATAACGGCGTAGAACGTTGTAACAATGAGTGACATTTTCAGAGTTGACACTCTGATTAAAGAAAGTGTACAGTTTTGGGGCAATGTCATATCCAAAGCAGCGCCTAAAATTAGATATAACTTTATCTTTCAATGGTCATTACTTAAGAACAAGGTACTCCGGATAGGTTAGCCTTCTTTTTATTTGCTGCCAAAAGTTAATTATCCATTCCAAAGTCGCCCTGTGTTTCTCTGTCACATTTAGATAAAACATTTAAATAAAACACATGTGTGTAAGAATAACGGACGTACAAGACAGAAATACATTTATTTCATATCCCGAATGCTATTCTCTGAAAAATCTGAAAAATGCGATGAAACATTCAAAATGGTAGAATATTACAAAAGGAAACCAAAAGTTTTCAAACATAAAATCTGTCCTCAATTGATGTCTGTAACGAGGAGTTACGAATGTATTTGAAATCCAGATGCCGAGATTAGCAACGCACACAAATAAAAAGGTATTACCGATAGAGAAAAACGAATCTTGCTCTACTGATTTTCTATACTGTTTCATTTGCAACACAAATAATGTTTGAAAGATTGTTGCAATTACTCGTATTATTCCGTTGATTTTATATACAAGTATAAATGATTGAAGAAGTATTGGTATACTGTTGAAGCTTTCTGTGATATAATATCCACATGTTGCAAATGAACTTGTTACAATGACAAAATGATTCAGGTTCATCCAGTTACGTGACTTTAGCTTTGGTCGCAATTCAGCAGAAAATGCATAAAAACACCTGACTAATAAAGGTATTCGTATAATATTCCCAAAAAGGAAGAAAATGCATGGAATCGTTATAAAAGACTTTGCCTCCTCTACGTAGACAAAAATACTTTCTACTATGCAAAATATAAAGGAGTAGATTAAACTTGTGATCAAGACAGTTACTGATGTTCTGTTCCATGGGTTCTGTCGTTGTCCATGCGAAAAATCAGAAGATGCTATCAAGGCTTCAATTTCATTGCTTTCCTCAACCGATGTTGATAAATCTAGCTCTCTCCTTTGTGTGCAATTCAAATGATTTTTAGGCCACATTTCAGATAAAAAAATTATACTTAAAAGGCAATATTCTAAGGATACCGGTTCTAAATACGGCCCCAAAAAATGAATTGCCTCTGTGAGTCCGCGGGCCTCAACACACGTAGAATTAATACTCTGCTCTGTGGTATTTGGAGGAGTCGGTTGAATTGGGGGATGCTCCATGCTGTAAGTGTATATACTCTGCTGTGTCCACATAGATATATTTGTCACAAAAAGAACAAGCAATGCATAATAAAGAAAAAGTACATTCGCAAATTTAAATTTTGAAAAGTAATTGATGAAGATTGTTTGGAATATTTGGAAAGCCCAAGTGGAAATGCAAAATAAACTAAATGATACCAATTCTAGTTTACATATGAAATGAGCCACTAAATGCATTGCTTTGTGCGCGACGTTTCCGATACAAAATAACCACAAAAATTTCAGTTTTAAATTATCACTAGGCTTCGGATTCCTGTGAACAGTCAATCCTGAATTGCAGCCGGCTGTTAAACTACTGAATACTAAACAAATAACTCCCAGGCAAAATAGACCAATCATCAGTATTTTTGACTGAGCTACAGGTAGTACGACTATTGTTTCAATTATTATAATGACCAAGGTCGTCAAGAGCACAACTCCTGCTATGCTGCCGTCGTGTATTGAAAAACCCGAATTCTTCCTTTTCTTGATTAAACCAGCGGAAAATGGAATCACAAACGTAGCACGTAGAATATTACAGATCAATGTCTTCATCATTGAACTGAAAATAAAAAAAAATCTTGTTTTCAAAACACAACAAAGAATATTTGTGACATATTTTACAACGTAAAAATAAAATGTAAAAACTCACCTGCATGTATTGAATTATTTTAATAAATGGAAGTTAATATCACTGAAACTCTACAATAAAGTTACCAGGAAATGGACTAATAAGGTTAAAATTACAACGTAGCTGAAATTAATTATCACATTTTAGATTTTTATATAAATCACATAGTCATCGTTTCCAGATAAACTTACACACGTACTTCAGGGTTTGAGTGTTGTATATTGACTTGAAAGACAAATATTTAAAAGGGAATGAACATGCAACAAGTAATAAAAGACAAAATTACAACTGTTGAATAATTATGGAAAATTTTGGTATGCTATATGTACATTTCAAAGAGTAACCTTTCATCAGTAGCATTAGAACCAAACCATAGGAAGTTCAAGGTCCGGACATAGCGAAAGAAGCACTCGAATCCAAACAAATCGAAATGGGAAGCCAAACCCTATAACTAAATGCAATACTTTTCGAGGCCAAGCAGACTGATGAATATACACTTTAATGGAAAATAAAATATTTATGAACATCAACAAATACTTACTTTTTACATTTTACCCTAAAATAAACTGATAAAGGAGAGTATGGTTAAACATTGAACATGTTACTCTCTCCCAAACAAAACCGTTTTATAACTAAACCAGTTCTACATCAGATCTAAATAACTGACATATTCATAACTGGTTTTGCGGATATAGGACTCGTAAGTATTCTGTTTTGAAGATAATAACACTATAAGAGTTTACTTTACGTCTTGTTCATGTTCTCTGTCTCATCATAATGTCAATTGCTTTATAAAAGAAACATATTCAACGAACATTTTATGTACCAATCATTTTATACAGAATGGTACATAGAACAAAACCGCCAGTGGAACAGAAAGTTAAAGATATAGACACCCCACACAAAAGCCTACAAGTGGGTCTTGTAGCGAGGATATTTAATGATTAACTTGAACCACATGTACCAGGGCCACATCCCCAAGTTTTTATTTTACTTTTAGAGATATTTTTGAAGAGTTTTTTCGATGTTATTGAAATTTATTGAATATTTTTTGTGTTTTTGCTGACACACTGAAAAATGAAAAAAAAAATGTTTATGAGAAAATAAACGGGTCCATGCAACTGCTGGTAGACCAAACGACCACGTGTGTATTCACCATCTCAGTTGTCAGACTTGCCTTGTATTGTATCTGCCACATGACTTGCTGTATATATTTAAATTCTAAACCATCGATATCACGGAGAAGATTTTTCATTGTATTATATATATGGTAGATCTTCTTTTTGCTGGATATGTCTCTTTTGGATAAGAGTACTTCTTTTTACTAGGTCTTCCTATATAAGGTTTACTTCTATTTATTACCAAAAAAAAAAGAATATGGAATATATGCCAGAAAGACACGATCCACATCTTCCGTATGTTAATATTAAATATATAAAAGCCAAATTTAATTTAATGTAAAGGGCTTTTCTGGATTAACCTTCATCAGACACACCAAAGACCAAAACAAGGAAGAAAAGTCGAACTTTACAAATTTCTAGTAACATTAATCGGCGAAATAAAATATACAGTTCATGAAGTAATGAACGCTGATAAGCCAAATTTATATAAAGATAAAATAAGTACAATGTTGAAAAGGTGTAAACTGTATCTTTCCAACACATTCCAGTATCCGAAAATAAATAAGAGCATACAACTCAAGCACGGAAAGCTTTTTATTTCATATTTTACTTCTCTTTTTCGAAAACTACATAAGGGGTCTTTTACGTGCAAAGAGGTGGCACTCTCCAAACACGTTACCCACTATGGTCCACGGCCAGGCTTTACGTATTATAACCTGGCAGCCCCAACGAAACGGCCTCCCCTATCCGCCACATGGGGTTCGCGCTGGGTCAAAACCAAATAGATGATCGATATGAAACAACAAACAACAGAACGACTGCACCTGATAAGTCATATGTTTCCTGGAGATATTCAAAGAGTCTTCCTGGATTATGGAGCTTTAATGAAGTATTTGTATTTAGCCAATCATTTCATACAGAATGGTACATAGAACAAAACCGCCAGTGGAACAGAAAGTTAAAGATATAGACACCTTACACAAAAGCCTGCAAGTGGGTTTTGTAGCGAGAATATTTAATTTTGGACATAGGGTGAAGTTGGAAGATTAGGACTTCCGAAGGAACCAGAAAACTAACGACGATCACAGACCCGAACCGACGACTGTAAAACGGAAACTACATGTACCATTCGTGTAAAAGAGTTAAAAAAAAGAAGCGAGTACATCAGACACAGTGATTGAAAGGCAGGGCTGTTATAAAGCAAGATGAAATGGAGAAATGAGAAAGCAAGGTTGAAATAAAATGGAGGAATGGTCGGAGAAACTAACGTATTACTGAAGAATAAATATTTCAAAGGGTGGGAATCCCTCTGTTTAACATTCAGAAAAGAGTCTGACATTATATAACTCATTGTTTTGCAGGAAATGGCGGTGTATTCATTAAAATCATAAATCCCAGAATTTGAGGGGGTTCGAAATGTATCGCACGTAGTAGTAGTCCTTTCCGCTGAATTTTGCTTTCTGTTTCAATTTTTTTCGATTCGAGTACTACTTCTATTTTTTGGAACTCGGACTTTCCTTATTTTTATTCTAATACAGATGTTTCTCCTTGAAATACGAATAAAGCATTCAAATATTCATCATATTGGTAATTTGTATTTATTGAGCAAAAGTTGCAACGGATTTACTGGGACATGATGAGACCAACAGATCCTAAAAGCTGGAAAGAAAAACAAAGTCCACCAGAAAGATGGGCTTCTCTAAGAGCCAATAAAGACACAAAAATAGAATACTGAGATGTGAACGGAATAATAAATATACATGTAATACACCAATCGAAATTTGCCGCAACAAAAGTGAATTTGTTTCAAAGTTTCAAAATGAAATATATCATATTATACAATATTTGAATTCTAATTTAATGTCGCACCTGAAAAATCATTTTAATTTGTGAACAAAAATATCATAGGGTGTAATGTTAATTTTTTTACTTGTAAATTTGCTTTATTTTGTAGGAGAAATCAATCAATAATAACAGGTAACAAGGCATGATAAAATTTTATTTTGGGGACTTAATGACAGGTAAAATTTAAAATTTTAAGAATATAGTTGAATTATATACTAGCTACGACACTGAAGTGCGATTTTTATCTACGAAAACATGCCATTTTGAGACAGATTTTTCTGATGTCAAAAATTTAACATAGTGGGTAATTGGATATTTTTTGTGCTGATTGTGTAGGAAGAGTTGCGACAAAAAATTAGAATTCCGACAATATATAACATGACAAACTTCTTTGGTGAACTTTAGACATATATTTTGACTAAGGTCCCGGCAAATTTCGTTTTGTGTACATTAGTATTATAAATGATTGCAGTATCAGCTTTACCGATACGACCCACCACAAATAACGACAGCATGAAGGATAGAATCGGAAGATGGAAAGAGACAAATGGACTTCACCCTTCACTTGGTGTCGCTGCTGTACTAAGAGGTTTTTACTTTGTGACGTTGCGAGTAAGGGAAAATTCACGCATTCTGTACAATCAACAAACATGCGTCATACGATACGTTTTCCCGAAAAATCGGACGTCACAATATAAAAATACCTGATAGTGCAGTGGCGACACCAAACGGGAGTGATCGGCGGGTGAATTCCATTTACTCAATAGTTCAGACAAGAAGATTTTTAGCTTACTTTTTATAAGGTCTTATGTTAAAATAAGTTCGACTGTGCTGGCCATCATGGATGGTGGACGAGGATCTCGGACATATTTTTAGTACAAGACCATGGGAATTTGGCTTCAATTTCCCCATTAGTTCAGATAAGAATATTTGAATCATACCGTCCCCCCTTTCTGTTTTAGTAACGGCGACCATCTTGGAAGGCGGGCGGGGAAGACGAACACAATTTTTGTAAAGCCCACCTAACGAACCAAAGTCCTAATTGGCTGAGCGGTTTCAGGAGAGAAGATTTTTTTGTAATTGCTGACAAACGAACGAATGACGATGGACGCAAAGTGATTACAAAAGCTAGAATGGCTTAATATTAGGCCAAGTAAGTTAAAAACATATGAACTAAATTAATGACAAACCAGCATTTGATTTGCTTTCAATATTTTAGCAAATGTTTCTTAGTGTCTGGTGATATCTTGTAAAACAACTTCAACAAAAAATTTAATAATTAAGGACATTTCTGCTCTAATAACATGTAAACTATATTTTTACTAAGAAATAAACAATACAGAAATGTATACTTGGGTTTCATTGTTTGGGTTCCGTTTAATATTATACTTTATAATGATTAAATAACATATCTTTCTGACATTGTTTGCAGTGTTGCATGACATAAATTGATGTTTTGCTGTATGTTACAATATGACAGTTTTGTTCATATTTCAGGTCAATTGTATCCTTGTTGTCAGGTGATGGAAAAAACAGTTTATTGCTCCAGGATATTGTGTATAGGAAAAAGGCGTCCATGACAACATGTCATTAATAACAGTTTTGTATCAAATGTAGATCAGTGTCCGTAAAAAATTTGAGACAAAATTTGTCGTTATAAAAATAATATATGGAACAAAAGCTGGTAAAACACCAGTTTTCTTTTAGTTTTTAAAAAAAAATTATTTATTAATATTCATGTGCGTACAAAGAACTCTTCTGGATGAATCTTCATCGAGTACGATAAGATCAATACATTGGAAGTCCAAATTGAATGCGCATTTTTTAAAATTTAAAATTTCCAGATGCCAAAAATTCAGTTTATATGCCAAAGTTGAGGCATGTGTTATAGACAAAAGTCATATCTGTCATACCTAACTTACGCCACAAATTTTTTCAAGCTGTCTCAAGACACTGGCACTGAGATTTATCTGTTAGGATTTTGCAAAGAATTTGAATCGAATTCGCTGCTAGTGTGTCATTATATTTACATAACATTTGTTTTTGTGCATACATTATGTATGCCAACTTGATACAAAACTTCAAAAGAAATAATTGGGAAACGAAAGAAATAATGTGTTTTTCATACTCAGCTAAAACAATAATAATTTATCTGAAATGTGGATACAGTGGTGTCTTTGAGATTTCGCAAAACAAAAAAGATCATTTTGCCATTTTCAAATGCAGCTGCCACACAAAATGCCAATAATGTTAGGAAGATAATTTAACGCCGTAAAATATCTATACACTGAAAAATCATTATAAAATAAATCATCATTAAATACAGAAACAACAGAATCTATGAATTTAACGAAGAAGCCAAGGCCTAAAGTCTCAAATTTCTTATAAAAGCCAAAATACTAAAAGCTGAATGAACATGGTGAATTTTGATACGCTTCATGACCATTTCAAAGAATAACCTCTCATCAGCAGCATTATAATCAAAACATAGGAAGTCCGAGATTCAAACATAATAAAAGAAGTACTAAAATCCAAAACAATCGAAAAAGAAAGCCAAATATATAAACCAAAAACCTACGTGGGTTTTACATGACATCAAAGAAGAACTAAGAGCAAATTAAATTTTTTTCTGAAGTAGACCAAGTGTCATTTTAATCCTAATAAGAATGAGATAGTAATGTGATGTCTATGAGTTTCCAACTTATTTAAGCATAAATCTCGTATCAAACAGTAACATTCCATGTTTATATCTGCAGATATTGAAAAATTATAGCACGAAAAAGTATAATGGTTTTCAAAGTCTATAGAACTCAGAAAACCTATCTTCCTTTCATGTATCCACACACTAAACAGTAGGACAATTGTAAATCACGCTAAATATTGCAAGAAGTACAGCAAAATAAAGAAGAAAATATAGAAAATTTTGGTATGCTGTATGTACATGTCGAGGATTAACCTCTCATCAGTTGCATTAGAACAGAAACATAGGAAGTCTGAGACCCAAACATAGTAAAAAACACTCTTTTGTTTGAGCACTAACATCCTTATGGTCGATTAATGCCAAAAGCATCTATAGGTGATATATACAGAAATATTAAATATACCTGATTCTGGAGGTTTATTGTTAACGGTTTGGAATGCAGACTGAATGGAATGTTGAATTTCTGTTTTGATAGTTGTTGGTAAAAAACGGTCCGTTGATTCGTTGGTTCGATGTTCGTCGTTGTCTTGTGCAGCTAGATTTAACAAAATACAAAAAATCATACAAAAGCTTATTTTGTACAGCATTTACGTATTTGGGCCATAATTGACCACGTGATTGTTGAAAATACAAGGATTTTCTAGGCGAAGTTAACTTTTCATCGGAAAAGATTTTTTAAAAGTTTTTTTAATTTTTAATAGTTAATATGGTGTTTGCTTGCCAGAATAAAATAATAAATATACACGTTTTCAAAATAATGTAAGTCAATTGATTTGCGTAAACAGATCTTATCTATTATTGTTAAAAACATTGTAAAATGGAGAGAACTTTATAAGTATGATTTTACTTGTGTCTTATCCAAAATGTATCTTGAGCAAATCAATATTGTCTTTAATGCAGATCTTTAAATAATTCAAAATTTCTGAATTTAATGAAAAATGCCAATACAAAATACAAAAATCTCATTACAAATTAATATTAAAATACCTTCAGGATCAGACACTGATCCACCATCGCTGGAAGCACTTTCGGTGTCCACGTTACTGGGAGCTGGACTCAATATTCCTATAAATATAAATAATACACATTAGTCAAATAAGTAGAAAATTATTACTGTTATGTTTTTTGAAAATGATATCATTCATTACAATAAATCATTCATTGTATATAACTTCATCAAGTATTTGTCTAATAATATCCCAGTAATGATGTTTTAGTTCAAACTGCGTAATGATTTTTATCATGTATTATAGTATCCCTGTGTACATGTCGTAAAGATCTTCTCCGTGGTTGAGTTGTGTGCTCTTATATATTTGTGTGTTGGACATATAAGGTTTCCAAAATCGTAATTTGTAAAATTCCATGATTGTAATCTTTATATTTGGTTATGGGTGTTCATGCACTGTCTATTTTATTTGGTCCATGAATGTATATATATAAAAATTTATGAGGTTTTGCCGATCTTCCTATTTGTGGCTTCTAGCGTGTCGATGAAAAAGCGCTTTACGTGCAGTTAAATTTGGTGTTTGAATATTCATTTAAGTTTAAGGATTCCACGACGGGTGATGCGCGCAAGACAGGGGATGTTTAACCTTCATCAGCATCTGATCCCTCTAATGTTTTCCGAGGAGTTCATGGATTCCAAGCCTTTGTGTTTCTTTTGTTTTCGTTTTCTCTTTTGGTTTGTTTGGAATCTGTCTTTTCTCTTTGGACTATGCACTTTTGATTACTCACATGGGTATTCTACACTTGACTTGTTATAAACGTGTATAGGATGCTGATCTTGTCTTTCTGACATATATTATCTCTTTCAAAGATGTCTCAATGTAATTCATACTTGTCATTGTTTCCGACGAGGCACCAGCCATTGGATTTTAGAGGGGCGTGATTTGTGTCTCGGCCTTATTA
>JARWCS010343711.1:0-11415 GCA_034783895.1 Geukensia demissa | reverse complement strand
TGCCACTTTACCCAGACACATTATTCTGACTCTGGGCCGACCAGTCTTTGCTCTTACTCCTAAATGCTGCGTGCTTATCGGAAAAGCAGCAAATACCAATTTTAATGTCTTTGGTTTTACACGGACGGGGATCGAAACCACGACCTTCCGCACTCGAGGCGAGCACGCTAAACAGTACACCACCGAGGCGGTCTATTGTCAATCAAGAAATCTAGCATTCTGCAAATGCCATTTTCAGAGTGCTTTTGAGAAGAATCGGAAATAAATCACAAAAGGGGTTGGCTAAGAGTTAGGCCGAAATATGTTTTAGCAGCAGGATGCTAAATTGGGACAGTTCGAGTAGTGGCGGGAAATTTAGACCAAGCAACTGGCCACCAACGACCTCACAATACCGGCTGTTGTAAAGTGATCTTAAACACCCGAGAGCGTGGCATTCCTCCAACACGTGGCACTGCTGTAACGTTCCGTGATCGTAAAGGTTTTGTTTTGTATTGTCCCTCCGCTATTGTCTATTGCAACCTTAAAGTCAGAAAAGAAGAATTAATATGGACTGTCAGCCTGTTTTATATTTTTCAAATAGTTTGGTTGATAAAATGTACATTTATATTCTTATGTTAAGCAAAATTATAGGTTTGGGCAAACCATCTGTTATTTTTGACAAGAACCATTTGAGCTTCAGGGTACCTAAAAGAACAATTGACAGATGTGAGGAGTACAATTAATGTCTATTATAATATCAATTTTGCATTCCACCTAATGAGAAATAATACTTGTAATAACACAATACTGGAAATGTTAACAATTATTGTTTCGACACTGGCACTGCACCGGAAGTTTCAGTGTATATTTCTGAACTGCTGGAAATAAATTTCTACAGTAAAACCAAATATCGTAGGTCTTGAGAGATGACGGCATACATGCTTTTGATTCCATTGTAAACGTTGAAAAGTTGTGAGAACAAGCTTTTTTCCTGAAATCAAAGAAGGTGAAAATCTGCAGATGTAAACTATGGAAAAGGAATGACACGACTGCCGATATGAAAAGCAAAGCTTAAGAAAATACATGATTTACTATTTGTATAATGATTTTAATAAGGGTATATTAAACTTTGATAATTTCTCACATCAATGAAAATATTTGACAGATAGCTATCATCCTTAAGTAAATATATATTCACATTTTGATATTTGATATTTTGATATTTGACCAGCCATTTAACAGGCACATTTTTCATTTAGAGCTCCTCAGAAGTAATATGATTGAGAAGACTTTGTAGATCTCTAGATTTTGAGGTTATTGTTATTGTTGCAATGTGGAGTGGTCTTCTTCACATTTATTCCATATGTTTCATTTTTTATTATTTTGAAGTCTTTCGTTCCTCTGTAATTGTGTTTTGCTTTCTTTGAATTTCCTTAATCTTTGAAAGTTCTTTAATCCGGTTTCCGTCTGTTCTGTTCTATTTATATTTCATGTTGTTACGACTTAAGCATTGCCCTACTTCGTTTCAAGCACAGTGTAGCGAGATTTTATCGAGGAAACCATAAGTTCAAATATTAATATGTACTTACGAACATTGATCATAGGGAAACATAATATCCTTGAAATGATGGATTACCCAGCATTCATTGCCTTTATAAATCACTTTGTCTTTAAAGGTAAAGAAAGATCTGGATGAAACACAAGTATCGATAGACTGTATTCCTGTATCAGCCTTAGGCTCTACAAAAGGTACTTGCTGAACAACGTCTTGTCCATTATTTGTTAGTTCTCCAGTGAATGGATCTGTAAATGTCTTATCATGATGAACAACTGGTACATGTTGAATGACAGCAGTGTCATCAGCCAAGACAGGCTGCCAGTTTGTGTTTATAGGAGGTAAAGTATTTTTATGGTCGGTTACTACAGGAAACCATTCAGTTTGGGAATCGGGTAGATGTACTATATTGTTTTCTTGTGTTGGGGTTTCACCTGAAGGTACCGACTGCCAGTTAACTTGCTCTGTCCCTGAATGTAGAATTTCTTGGTTATCTGCAGGCAATGGGATCCATCCATCGCCTTCTATTTGAAGGTCACTCCAGTTGACCTCTCCAGGAGATAAAGGAATATCTACAACGGTCTCTGCAAGGTTTCCACCGTGTTTTTGAGCAAGCTCATTAAATTCTTCTTCTGAAATTTCTATAATTTGACCTTCCGCGTCTTCGCCGTGTTTCGCTTTTAAGGCTAAAAATTCTTCGTGACTTATTTCAGTTGGAGGTCCCAAATGTTCCTCGATTGGAATTACTGGACCACCATCGGAAAAATCTAACCTGGAATATATCAAATTTTCTACTGATAAAATCAAAACCACGTGGTGAGAGAGCGTGATATTAGACTGGTCCCATATTTTTTCATTTCAATCACTTTATGAATAAAGAAAGGGAACTACTAAACAGATTTCCTCTGGTCAACTGGTTTCTTAATGCGTTTTGCAGATGGAATATACAAAGCTTTTATCACAGTCGTATGAATTTTAGTCATAAATTGTAAAGAATAGCGTAAATAAAGATTTTGGGATCGTATACTATATATAATATAGACTCTTTATTTACGCTATTCTTTACAATTTATGACTAAAATTCATACGACTGTGCTTTTATTATGTTAATTGAGAAAACGCTATATTTATGTTTATGTCTCAGAGACTTTGATAAACTATCGTAAAACGAAAATACTTTACCAAAGAGAAAAGCAAAAGAGGTGATAAAATTAAGACACTCAAAATCCGAAAGAATTTTGGAAATCCGATTATAAAATTAGGATGGTAAATGATCGAAACCCAAGTAAGGTTACATATGGAGAAATTACTGCTGACATTAATCTTGTTTTTGATAACAGAATAATTATGAAAAAATTGTTTGATAGTGAAGATTCTTAATACTGGATATGACGATAATTTTCTAGAAAAACAAACCGACTTCGTACATGTACACCACATGACGTAACGAATGAAATCTTTATGGAAACGTTGATAGAAATTAAGCAAATGAAGCTGTTTATCGAGCTTAACTTAGTAAATCGTTCGGCATAAAATAAATTCCGGCGAAAATATTACGCAGTGGTACTTGTTTCGAAATGGAGATTCCTAGAGAATGCCATTCAAATAGGAAGGAATTATTATCAGTATAGAATAAAGCGTGTAAACTTTTTCTTGGGTGTTCCTCGAACTCGTCAAACATCTCAAGCCAAGGTTTTGTTCATCTAAATCTCAGGTAACTTTTGAGATCTTCCGTCTTTATCTGCGATTACGTGAAGCTGATAACACTATAGATTAACAAACAAGGTTCACACGCGGAGTAAGAACATTTCTATGTCTTTGGATAAAAACTGTACAGAAAAATGGGATGTATTATATAATAAATAGTATTTTTTTCAAAGAACAATAAGATATTAAACATGTATTATTTAAAACGACAAGGTTGATTGGGTAAATAGTTTATCAATGATAGAAATAATGAAACTCATGGAAACAAATTGAGAGCATATCAGTAATTTGAGAATGTTTCAGAAACCATGGCTAGTGTATATGTTCAAAATGTTGTCAATAGACAGTATAGACGAATTGCATCAAGTTTCAGAAGTGGTTGTTTGTCCTTAGCAATAGAGACGGTTTGATACAACAAGCTAAAGCCAAACAAAGTAAACAATGCAAAACAAGTAACACTTTTTAATATATAAAAAAACG
This sequence comes from Geukensia demissa, assembly GCA_034783895.1. Lineage (NCBI taxonomy): Eukaryota > Metazoa > Mollusca > Bivalvia > Mytilida > Mytilidae > Geukensia > Geukensia demissa. The sequence continues at coordinate 7,694 of JARWCS010343711.1, read as the reverse complement.
ACATCCACTGAACCACAGGTTCCTGGCCTAGGACATGCACACAAAGTGCCTTTCTCCAAAAAAAAAAAAAAAAAAAAAAAAATCCAAATTACAAAAAACCAATATCTACAAGTTACCTTACAATTAAGACGCTCATCTATGATCAAAGATCCACACTGTAAATCGAGCTGTAAAACGCACCAAAAATAAGCACCCATTCAAATGTAACAATAGCTTTAAATGTGAATCAAAACTTAAACACAGCACATTTGGACGTATCAGTTACTTGAATAATCTTAGACATAAAGATTATCTTTACAACATTACTTAAAACGAATTTCAAGCATTTGTTCTTTTTGTTTTCGTTTTATCTTTTAATTTGTTTCAATTTGTCTTGGCTCTTTGGACTATGCATTTTTTATCTCCTACATGGGCATTCTACACTGGACTTTAAAAAGACGACGGGTATATCAAACGCTTAATCGCACTTCTCAATTTAAACAAGAGCGCGTCAACTGGCTCGAAAATTACTCCAAAAAGGTGTCGAAGTCACCAGATCTTTTAATATTATCTTTTTCGAAGTCAACATTGAATCTCTGCTCAATAATTTATATCAAAACTTTTCCTACAGTTGTTTTATTTTTTGGTACTTGTACATTTTCGTTGGCTTTTAATTATTTTTTATACTCTATCCTTCCGGACTTGTTTTGATGGATGTCAACCAGTTTTTTGTCAATAGCGTTTAGATTTTGAACTGGTCGAATAAGTAGCTGCTAAACTTACCCCATGAAATTCAGTAGAAATCGATTTGCTCGGAGTTCAGGATTTTCATTGAAAAACTGGTTTAAATCACTGAAAGTAAAATGTCAAAACAAAGGTAAATAGAATGTATCTGTAAAGACATAAATAGCTTATGAAGATAAAGCTAGTAACTATGTAAAATAAATCTACAATATTTTTATAATTTTTCCATGAATTATATTTTAAAATTGCGCTCTACATGATTCTGGTATCTATATTTTCGTGTCTGTATACACATTTTATGAACTCTAGCATAAGGCCAACCATTAACACACAATCTTAATCAAAGCGATATACGGAAAAAATCGAAATTTGATTTAAAAAGAGTATCTATATGTCGCAAATAAAAACCTGTGTCATGTGACAGAGCCTAAGTACTGATTATTGAGCTCGTGTTTTTTTTTCAAGAGACCAAAGTTCTACAAAAGTTTGAAATGCTATTGTTATTTAAGCACTGGGAGGTTCCAAATGCTAGTCTATAGACACCAGACATACTCTGAAGAAACAGACAAAAACAAACGGAAATAAAAAGAACTAAAGCTTGTACTCCACGATCGAACTCCTTCTGAGAACAGAAGTACGGTCAGGTACTGAGGAAGGGGAAGCTCTATCCCTTCTCTATGCACCAGGGTAAGCTCCTTTCCCTTCTCTCTTGCCTGTCCGCATTGTACGTCGTAAATCTTAAATGTTGAAATCGATGTCAAATGGAAACGTCAAAACCGAGAAGAACTCAAAGCTAAACAAGGAGTTAGACCAGGTGCACCGAAAGAGTAAGTTCATTCTGTTCCGCATGGGGCACCTGTCGTGGAATCCTTTTAAAATTGATTTCTAGCTAAAACTAGAGGCAAAAACAATAGGTAAACTAACCTGCTCTAAACGTCATTGGTTAAGGGAGAAAAAATCATATTACTCATCTCCTTTGTTCTGGTGAAATGGAGGGAAGTAATTCAACCAGAGAAGTTAGAGGTATGACACCTTTCCTTCTTTTTGGTTTTTTGTTATTTTGTTGTTGCTTGAAATATCTTACTTACATTTGTCGTTTTCTTCTGCGGATCGGCAATTTTCTTTTTGCCTTCATAACTTGTCTCTTAATGAAACGATTCTGGCGGAGTTCTCTGATCACGTCATTTCTAGATTGAAAATTACAAATATGAGATTATGAGTGTATCATCTTCAATGCAATCATTTGTAGTCTTAATAGTTCAACTAAATTCACTGATCTAGTTTCTTTGTATTACTTTTTACTGGTTGATATCAATATCAACTTACCGAGGATAATTATCACTGCTGGAATACGTTACAATATCCGGTTTTCCCGACGGGATGTCAGGACACGAGGCGTCTAATGTTGTCAAGCTGAGTACGGAAGCAAGTACAATCCTTACAACCACTTTAGTATTCTATAAATAATAAGATTATGATTTGTTAACAAAAACATAGTAAGTACTTGCATTGAATTGAACCCGATGGTTTGAAATCAACACTATTTCAGATTACTTTAACCCTTGATCTGACTTTAGATATAACACCGAACAAAAACAAGTAACGGCTTACCCCTGATATCATTCCCAAGATTGTTGGTGATTTTATTATATTATTTGTTTGTGCTTGTTTGATCATTTGCTTCTCAAATGCTGCATGGTTAGAAATACAATTCAACTACAAAAAGGACTCTGCAGAGCATATAATCTTAAGGCAACAGCTTGGCGAGAAATAATGATACAGTACAAAATCTAGAAAAGATGTGGATTGTGTCTTTCTGGCATATATTCCATATTCTTTCTTCTAAAATCATAACAATATATTAAATAGCTGCTCCATTATGCTTGAGTAGTAAAGATGCTATATGTAAATGTGCGACTTTGTACAGCGCACGACGGTGGATATAGTTTATAGTAGTGTATAAGAAATATATTCTACAATCCTAGTAGTTTTTCTCTTCTTTTTCTGTTAAACTTTTGTTATAACAGTTGTCTCTCTTAATCCGTTTAGGCTAAAATAGGGGAATTTGAACGAGAACAACAGTTTTCCCCATACTTCGACAAGATGAATCATAATCAATCAGGAAAAAATAAAAATTTACTCTGAGTTAATCAGAAAAACAAACATTTAATAAGGACAAGATAATGGCTTTTTGAAGTGGTGACTTCAACACCTTTTTGGTGTAGAATTCGAGCCAGTTGACGAGCTCTTGTTTAAGCTGAATAGAGCGATAAAGCGGTTGATATATACCCGTCGTCTGTTGAAAGCCCAGTGTAGATTACCCATGTGAGAGATCAAAAGTGCAAAGTTACAAGACAAATTTGAATCAAACTAAAAGATAAAACGAAAACAAAAAGAACAAAGGCTTGGAATCACATAACACCCGTCGTGGAATCCTTAAAGACTCTTATCCTGGTTAAAAATGTGTACATAATTTACACTTGCACAATAACATCCAAAATTGTAGGCGTAACACTTTATACTTACTAAAATGATATTGTTGCTTTTTAGACTTAAACACCGAATGTTGTGAAAACTGATAGGGAACTTTATTAGAAATTGCGACCACGTTTTCGAGACTGCAATAATTCGATCTCGAACAGAAAGAGTTTGCTGCTTTTTGAACAGAAACACTGACTGTTGTGATAGCTGAGGGACACTTTTTTCAAAACTGCGAAAAATTCGAAAACACCCCCTTTTTAATCAAGTGTACAAAATCGGAAATGTGATCATGAGAATATATGAAGATTTAAAGGAGCTTGTGTCCATGGATAAAAAATCCGAAGGCGATCGGGTATAGAAATAGTAGGTCCGGTTTCTTCTCTCACAGACTCTTAAGTTTGTTTGCTTGTTCCCATCCTGACTATAACTGAAATTTTGCCCGTTGGACGTCAATTAATCAATTAATTAATCCATGGATACAAAATACTTTTCTTTACTAATGAAAATGGCTGAAAGCGTTTTTTAGTTAGAGCGGGAAAACTGGACCCCTATTTTATGAATTAAGTGAAAAAAGACGAAATGGAAAATCAGAAAATCATAAAAAATCTAATGGGAGCTATGTCCTTAGATATAAAGCTTTCCTATGGTTTCATGAACATTGTTAAAAGCATTTTCTAAATAAAGCGCGAAAACGGGAACCCATTTTTTTGAAATACAATATTTAATTCATTCCACTATTTTCTTTTTTGATGTCACAGAAATGATGATTATCTATTATAAAAATGATTCTATTATAAAAATGATAAATTTTGAGAGCGACTTGGTGAAACAATCGGCTTTTGTAACTCTGGTATACGACAAATTAATACCACATTCCACAACCTTTGGTAGAAAATGTACTGGAAGGCCAAACTGTCTTCCGGCTTAATCTGTACATGTGGGATTGCCATGTACGCTTGAATACTTTATTCATCAATGTTTGGTTTTTGCATGCTCTATAAAGCAATTCAGTGTTACGTTTCTGCAAGCAGAAACGATGATTTAAAGGACCAAAGTAGTGATTCATATTTATAAGCGACATTGCATTTCTAACACTCTGGAAGGGTGTCATCCTCCTTCTAATCTCGTTTTGCATAGCCCCTTCCCAATCTATGAACTATTCTAGTTGACGGGTTGTGGTTCACAATTTTGTCATTTAAATGCGTTTTGGGATAATACAATATTAAATGTGTATCCAAAAGCTTTACGATAGATGCAAACATCTCGCTCTTGAAAGTTCTGACTACCTTCGGGTGTCGAAATGCAGTGAAAATCTGTATTGATAAATACGCGTAAACCAGCACAAAAATAAATACTCATATGAATACACATGAAAATCACTTACCATAATACTGTTGTCGAGTTTGCTTCAAATGACTTTTGGAGGTCGCATTGCCAAGTATAAATTAAGAATATTATACGTTTACGGCTCGTATCAACTAATTTCTGTGGAGATACTAGTAAAAGGAGATCGTTATGACTGTAGTAAGTCTTGCTATAAAAGACGTTCAATTAAAAATAAAATGCAGGATTATGTTAACTCTTAAAAACACAGCTACTTTATAATTTTGATTGTTGCAAAACAGATTTATGAAACCCCTGCTGTACCTTTGTCTCAACTGTCTGCTTGAACAATAAAATAACGCTAAATAAGTAATTATATTTACCTTTCTACATTCAATATCATTTAAAAATAATACGCGTGCCATATGGCCAGCTTATAAACGATTTAAATAAGATGGGCAAACCCTATAAGCTGGTGAAATGAGACCTTGAAATGTAAAGAACTATGCCTGCAATCTGCTTGGCGCCATTTTAGGCGTGTTAAAAATATCAGACAACATGAAGGTATTGTACCAGTGGATTTTGGTAAATCGTCGTTGTGTTTCGGTAAATCGTCGAATTTCCTATTCTGTTCGTTCGTTTGTTGTCCCAAATACGATTAGAGCGTCGTTTTGTTCGTTTTCCGTCAGAGCGTTATAGTTCGCAACTTCATTCTAAATCTAACTAAACAGATAACTATTCCCACATACTAACCAAAACGAAAACTGTTGGTGATGTCTAATGTCAATGTTAATTCCAAAGTGTTCATTGGATAGGACCAATCAATTGTTTCCTTAGTTCGCGAAGTCTATTTCGTTGATATGTTTCCGTATTACAAAATTGAAGGCCTTTTATTAGAGACCTCTTTATTTAGAACTTTTGGTAGCTGCTTAATGAGGTATTTTACGGTTCCCTGCATGGACATTTAACTACATTCTTTTCTTCCTCAAATGTAGAGGAATAATAGTTAAAGTTCACAAATCAGACTCTTTCTTTGTAAAAACATATGGATGTTAAATTTGAAAAAAAACTCGAAATTGATTTTTTAAATCAACACGGAAAATATGCTTTTGGGCCCAGGGTCCATAGCGGTTGGTCCAATCTTTTAGGCCAAATATCAGAAATGTAGATATCTATAAGAGACACATTTTTTACATTTCATGTTATCTGGTTATTAGCTATCTATTACGATTTTTTAGATAAACACCGAAAAAATGTTTTTTGGACTCTAAGTCCGTAACGGTTGGTCCAATAATTTTTGGCTAAATACAACATATAAATATCTCTATCAGACATACATTTTCTCCGTTACTTTTTATCAGGCAACCCTTAAGGTTTGTGAGTTTAAGTCACAACTAGGTTTTAGGTAAAAATTATCCTGACCTTTGACCCTCACATTTTTACGTTCATGGTACAAGTTTCAGTACTTACGGTTTCCGCCGGAGAAAAAATATCTAAAAAGGGGTCTATTTATTGAAGGGGAAATTATTATGTCAACAAGTCCCCAGATGTTTTTGTCCCAATTGTAACAGTTTCCACCTACAGTTGATTGCCTATCTATGGCAGTGAGTTAGAGGTGAAATGTTTACAACGTTTTTGATGAAAGGGTAGATAGCTCCGTTACAGAAGAATAATTTTTTCCTAACCTATTTCTTTTTAAAAGTCCATTAGTGACCGATTAATGATAAAGAACTTCAAAATGATATGTCGGGAACTAAATTGGAAAGAGCATTTAAAAAAACGGCGGAAAAAAAGAATAATAACCGGAACAAATACATAAAGGACTTTCTTTCTAAGAAAGGGAAAACCCTTAATTAACAACGTTCAGACAAAAATGAATATCAAATTATAAAAAAAGTCAGTAATTATACATATTTATATAATCACTATAATAATGATTTTTGTGCATTTCACCCAAATATATGTGAATAAGATTATGGATTTAAAAAAAATTACCAGTTTTAACTGCCAAGGTAGTATATCATCTACCCATTTTACATTCATATATTCTTCGATACCCTCAAATGTTTTCACCACATCATATTTCATCAATGATTTATAGATGTGAATTGATGAACTCTCATTTCTTTACAATGTATTTATGTTAACGCAAACATTTCTGTATACATTAACAGTATGAAGTTTCAAATATAATTTGAATTACGTTTGTTCCCTTAATTCACGATTTCATTTTATACATTATTAAAATTCATACTGTAATTATAATAACCATTACACCAAATTAACATGCGGTGTCCTATTCTAACGTGCAGGTTCATTAGATTAATAGGACTTGTACAATACCGCCTAACGACTGATGTCTGGTGTTGAAAGTATTATGCATCTTACAAAACTGTCGTTTATGCAAGAGTTATTTTCCTTCAAGTTTTTTCCTTTTGCTTTAGCAAAGACTGGTCGGCCCAAAGTCAGAATAATGTGTCTGGGTAAAGTGGCATGTCTTCCTGCGAGCTGTTGCTTCCGTGAGCTAGCACGTTAAAAATCAGGCTCAGCGTGTCGGTTTAGTACACAACAGAATTCATTCATCACCATTCATTAATATGCCTTCGTCCTGAATATGCATGAAATATTTGTTGCTGGAGTTAAGCAACATTCAATCAATCAATTAATTTTTTGCTTCCTCTTCTATCTTTGCACCGCCTCTATGGTCTTGTGGTTGTGCCACGAGTACGGGAGGTCGTGGGTTCGTTTACCGGCTAGGCCAAACCAGACATATTAAATTCGCGCCACTAAATACTGTTAATTTAGGTGCAAGAATAGTTGACTCGGACTCAAAATAATGCGCGTGACGAGGGTGACATATCTTCCTGATTTCCACCTTGTGAGCCAGAAATTAAAAAGTCATTCGGTCTAGTACAAAGCAGGGTTCATTCATTCATATATGAATATAGCGTGACCCTGATTATGCATGATATATCGGCCCATGGACTTTAACGACAATCAACTAATCAATAAATCGATCTATCAATCATTCAAACTCAAATGTTATATGTGTTACGTGGGATGATAATATTTGGGTTTTAAAATCCAAATAGAAACAATAAATGAATCAAGCTACAATTATCCTCTAGTCAGGTATAATGTAACAAATGTATTTGTATAAAATAGTA
>JARWCS010343702.1:0-11416 GCA_034783895.1 Geukensia demissa | reverse complement strand
TTAGTACAGGAAATCACCTTTTCTAGCAAAGGCCATTAAATTTATTTCATTGCAAATAAAAATATATTTCAGCAGATTGATATTTCTCAACTTCGAACTTCGACACAAGCGAGTAAATTAACACTGATTTTAATGTGAAGGGTCTTCTGTTTGTACTCGAGTTATCAGAGATTTCAATTCTACCGAGTTTGAGTCATCAGAGGTAAAACTACATGAATTCAATGTGAATTTTGCCGGGACCAAGTAAATACCTCGAGTTATCCGAGATATCGAGACAGCCGAGTTTGACACAACGAGGTTCGATTGTATCTGTATCTATATTATTTTTATATTTATATTTATCTTATATTCAAACTTGTGAACGATTAATGTTTCCTATAGACAAGGAAATGTTTAGCAGAAGAAAAAGAAAAAAACTATATTGCAACTTTGATCATTATCAAGTTTTCTTTGCAATCATACAGTTAAGGCTTGTGTTCTAGTGAAATCTTTTTTTTTTCTTACATGTGACCACAGGATGTGACAGTGGCTCTAAAAAAAGTAAGATAAGGTTGATTGGTCATAAAACAACTCACATGCTCAAACCACACAAACACTAAATTATAATACTTCAAATAGTTCCTTGCTGTGTATTGAATTAGATTGTTTTATTTTAGTCTGTCTGCCTACAAGGATATTTATGGAATCCATTGATTTTATAATTGATTAACTAAATAAAGACAGCAGATTTCTCTGACAGATTTTTGGTTTCACTTGTATTCTATGAAGATGTTAATGTCGGCATGAAAAATATGGTCAAAATAATTATTGATTAGTAAACATACCTGTCAAAAATTTTGTGTAGACGAACATGAAAAGACATATTCTATTTTTTTATCTTTTTTATTGATTTTCTGTAAGAAGTTTAAAGACTGCAGAATAACCTTGATAGAATGAAATTAGATATATGGAGTTTGATCTCTCTGACTTTTATCTCTGTATCTTTTCATTTTCATATACATCAAACTTGGTTAAATATGTGTTATATTAGATTATTCACATTGTTTTTGTATAAATGTCTTAAAATTGTACATCTTCAAATAGAGTTGCATAGGGAATTTGTTGACCTTAATGTTAATTGTTTAGAACAGAATGTTATTTTTATTCCAGAGTCCAGGCACATATGTTTAAAGTAAAGTATGAATGTTATTTTTATTCCAAAGTCCAGGCACATATGTTTAAAGTAGAGTATGAATGTTATTTTTATTCCAGAGTCCAAGCACATATGTTTAAAGTAAAGTATGAATGTTACTTTTATTCCAGAGTCCAGGCACATATGTTTAAAGTAGAGTATGAATGTTATTTTTATTCCAGAGTCCAGGCACATATGTTTAAAGTAGAGTATGAATGTTATTTTTATTCCAGAGTCCAGGCACGTATCAGCAAATGAATGTGTCAGTCCCAGTCGGACAACCAGTACAGAACAGTGCCTTCCCTCTTATACAACAACAGCAACAACAACAGTTGTTACAGCAACTTCAACAACAAGCACAACAAGTCAGCCAAGCTTCAACTTCTGCGGACTCTGTCATTATGTTACAACCTAGTACCACACATACAGTCTCAGCTGCAACAACTAACACAGGTAAGTCAAGACATTCTAAAATCATACAGTCTCAGCTGCTAAACTATCACAGGTAAGTGAAGACTTCTAAAATTAGACCATGCAACCTCAGCTGCCCAACTATCACAGGTAAGTCAAGACTTTTAAAATCGTACAGTCTCAGCTGCTAAACTATCACAGGTAAGTGAAGACTTCTAAAATTAGACTATGCAACCTCAGCTGCCCAACTATCACAGGTAAGTCAAGACTTTTAAAATCATACAGTCTCAGCTGTTAAACTATCACAGGTAAATCAAGACTTCTAAAATAAGACCATGCAGTCTCAGCTGCTAAACTACAATTAACTCCATTGAATCTTAGCACTATCAAGTAAGCAATTTATTAATAGAGACATGATGTTAACAAGGAAAAGTGTTAAGTTATTTCCTATTGGCTAGAGACCTGATAGTTGGGAAGCACCACAAATAAAAATAGATATATTCAAAATTTTGTTTTTTTAAAAACTATCAAAGTCTAAACAGTGCATTATTCATGTATAAACTTAAAAAACTCTAAACTGGAGGATTCTGTTCTGCATAATCGAACTATAAAAAAATTTTACATGCTATACTATCACTAACCAGGCTTTAACTCTTTATGTACAGGGTAAATAGGCTTCTTTTGTTGTGTTTATAACTTTTTTTCACAATTACGATTTGATTCCATGTTTTACTTTACCCCAAAACATGGGAAAATTTGAGTTGTCTCCCTTTGGTCAATCGCTTGAAAAGATGTTAGTTGTTGACTGCAAGCAATTTTCAAATTTTTTAATGACTTAAATCTCCATTTTGCCATTTAGATTATGCACTGCTGTGATTGATGATCAGCTCAACCTAAAATTCTTAATATTTGGACACTTCAAATTGCAATATGTATTTCATATTACACATTTTTAACAAAAAATTATAGTTTGGTATCACATGGTTTCAGAAATTTGTTTTTGAAAAATGTGGTTACATTTGAAATATGCAGGGGAAAATTGAAGTGGCTGAATACTTTTTCATTTCTCTGTACCTAAATTAAGAATATAAAAGAGTTATGAAATTAAAATGCAGACATCTGTTTATGATTTCAGTGAAAGTGGTTCATTCAGAGCCAAGTACATCAGAGACCATAAGCCGGGGACTAACCAGTATTCCACCAGGACTTGGCTTGAGTAAAGAAATGTTACAAATGCTGGCTAATCCACTACCATCCGATGGAAAGGAGAAACCTAAACTAAGAGTTGTTATACCAAACAAAGAGGGTACTTCACAGGTAAGATAACTCACACACACACCAAACAAAGAGGGTAAGATATCTCTAGCGTACATATATACCAAACAAAGAGGGTACTTCACAGGTAAGATAACTCATACACACACACACACCAAACAAAGAGGGTAAGATATCTCTTGCACACGTATTTACCAAACAAAGAGGGTACTTCACAGGTAAGATAACTCACACACACACACACACACCAAACAAAGAGGGTAAGGTGTCTCTCGCACTTGTATATATATCAATCAAAGAGGGTACTGCACAGGTAAGATAACTTTCACACACACACACACACAGTTCTCTATAAATACCTAAAGTACTTCACAGGTAAAATATTTAGCAAACAGATATGCACACAAAGTTTGACCAATCAAAACAGGTAAGACTTAATGAATTACAATTTCCTCATGATATTACTGGGACAGTCCAAGTTAGATATGTATCAGTCACATTGTCAGTTCAAACATGTATTATTCAGATTTTTCCTAGCATCCCCAGGAAGTAATTTTTAGCCTTTGTAAGCGTTCCAAGTTCCCTCAAGTATGTACTGTTGTTTTGTTTGTTTACTATTTGTCTATGTATCTATAATATACATACTTCATAAGTGTGGCATCCTTTCATTCATTAGTTACTTTAATTTATTAAAATACTGAGAATTCTGTCAGTGAAGTTGATAAATCCATACAAACAAACTGAAAAACGATCCATGTTTCGTTTCCTGGACTACTGCACATGTGTTAGTCCACAGGTAAAAAGGACCTCTAAAACCTAGTAATCGATCCTGACCATCAGTGGTAATTAAGGCGTGAACACTTGTTGGGATGGACATAATTAAGTTGTAAATCAAGATTTGCAGGTTATGAATTATAGTTATTAATTGATCATGGCATTGTGCTAAAAAATTGGATTAGATTGAACAAAATAAGAGTCCAGAAACAAATGGTTTCAAACTTGAAAATCGTTTTCACATTTTCGTAAGTTCTTTTTTCATAATAGTAGACAGGAAGTTTATACTTTAGGCTCAGCAGACAAAACACCATGAATATTTCATAAGTTAAATTTCAGTATGTTTGTAACCCTTCAAATAACGATTTTATCCAGATGTATGCTTTGTTCATTGGGAAATCTAAGAACTAAGTCAATTGTACAACATATTATATTCATGATTTTTATCTGTGTGCTATATAAGCTTTCCAGCTCTGGTCCTAAAAAGGGGTTGGATTTTACATGAGTGCCTGGTATACATAGAAGAAAGCAATATTATGTTAAAAAATAATATTTTTCCTTGCAGAGTTCCAGTAAAGGGACATCCCTGGATACACCCTTAGTTTCCCAGGCAACCCCAAGTCATCAGACCACGTCATTAGGGTTAGCCTCGGGACTTCTTCCAAGTAAGTTCAATTTTTATTAAAGGTTCAGTAGATTCGCATAAAAATCAACATTTGAATCTGGATTTGGCTCAAATTGAGGAGTATTTTTATGTTTCATACATTTAAGCATCAAACATTTGTCACAATTTGACATGTAAACGGTTATAAAGTACCCAGTTTGAGCAAGTTCATTAAACTTCGTTAAGAATTGATAATTTTAAGGCATTTTTGGGGTCGAAAAATTATGAGCACAAAAGGCTGCCATTTTTATCAACTGCCAACTTATTTTCACTTTATTTCAAGTTAATCTGTAAAGGTTTTATTTTTTGGGCCAAATATGGCTCTTCCCGCACTTAGTCCTTTCTGCAAAAGTTGGACAATTTGTGGGTATGAACCTTTTTCAGTGATATCTATTTTGTTTAATTAAACATACTTTTGTGTAAGGCATTTTGATATAGTCTTTCTGTTTTCGCTTCCTGTTCTTAAATCTAAATTTACAAAAACATTCAGATGGTCATCTCTAACCATATTTGTTCACCCTGTGATCGTTCATTTCAATCAAATTGAAGTAATGAGTTTAGCATACTAGGAACTAGTTTTACATCAAACAAGACCACATGTCATTGAGCAAAATCATGCTAAGAATATTACATGGCCAAACTGAGCCAACTGAAATGAGGTTTTAAATGGCTAAGATGACATTTTATTGTGTCTCACAGAGTGGCATATAGGGATCACTATCCGACGTCTTGCAGGTTAGCTTCCTGATATTTGACACAGACCTTTGATATGGGAAAGTGTATTGTGTAAGGCAGTTTAGAGTTGGTTTCATTTCCTCTTCCTGTTTGACGAGACTTCAGTCTTGTTTTATTGATATAAAATTTCTGTCACATTGTTCTCCACAATTACAAAGGTTAGCTTCGGAATATTTGGCACAGCGCTTCGATATAAATAACTGTATCATGTAAGACAATTTCAAGTTGATCACATGTCAATTTTTCTAATTGTTTGGAAATTTCTGTTTCATTTTTCTCAGGAATCATACAGGTTAACTTACTGATATTTGGCACAGAGCTTTAGTATGCAGAACTGTATCATGTAATAAAGTTTCTAATCTGTCATGTCTGTCACATGTCCTTTTCCAAGTTGGTAATATTCCTTAACAATAAGTGGGAGCAGGTGACACATATCTCCAAGGTAGAACCAATGCTTAGTTTATGTAGAGCAGTTTAGTAAATGAAAAACACAAATGTTTTTGAATGACTTCATGCTTTACAAACCTTTAAAATCTGACAGTGCATAATTGAAATCTTGTTAAGCAAAACAAAGGTTAAGCTTTAGAAGATGACTTTTCATTTACACACAAATTCAAAATATGTTCATTTATGCTTGTAAGGCTCCTTATTACCCTGTCTCAAAGGGTATGCAACTTTGGGAACAAAGTTTGTGGGTATATAGGAGTCACGTCTGTCTGTCTGTCCTTCCCTCTGTCTGTCGGTCTGCATACCGTGTAAGGGCATCTCCTGACAGACCTTCTAATGAATTTCAATGAAACTTTACACGAACATAAGAGTCAATGTATAAATATTCATATAGGAAGAAAATTGATCTCAACTCATTTCAAGGGCAGTTAATCAATGGGGGAGTGGGGGTATCACAATGTGTCTTGTTTTGTTGTGTTTTGTTGTGACACCAATAAAGAGTGTGAAAACTGCTGAATTTAACTGTTCTGAGATTTCCACTTCAACACAGCAATATTTGTTTTTTTAAAGTATATCAATTTTTTCCTGGTAGCTGGGTAAACAGCAAACAAACTTACTTTTTTAGGGCCAATCCATAAAAAAATTCGTGCTAATTTTTATACCCCAGCAAACAAAGTTTGGGGGTTATATAGAAACCACCCTGTCCATCTGTCCAAATAATGTTGAAATCACATCTCCTTCTAATTCTTCAGTGGATTTCAATAACTCTTTACATGATCATAAGACACAATATGTAGATCTGAATATAGGAAAGAAATTATCTCGGTTCATTCCAAGTGCCAAAAACTGGGTTGTGAGAGCAGGGTATGATTTGTGAGTTTTGCTCTAAGTATGTCTTGTTATTTTCAGGTGATCTGAGGATAGACAGTGCTGATCTGGCTAATCTACTGGCTCCTTGGGCCTTGTCACAGGCAAGTGCTGTAGGACCATTAACAGCTGCAGTCCAGGCCTCGGGTATCACAGTGACACCAAGGTAGGAAATTTTCTTCTCCGCCTGGATTCAATTGCACAAATATTCAGACAGTTTGATTTGTCAATTTTTGGTTTGAGAGCAGACTTGGGGAAACTCCATTTAAATGTTTTGTGCAAGTGAATAAAATCAGTAATGAGTGTATAAGTGTAAAATATATAACATACATGTATATAAATGTGAAGAGGACCAAAAAGTTCAAAATGTGGTAACTATTCTTGAACAACATTCGGTACATTTTATATGATGTCTTATGGGGGAAATAGCGTTTGATTATGATCAAGTATTCATTTAAGTATTAGAGTCAGGTTGTATCAATTGTTGTTTTCTGGGCCAAACTTAGGACTTAGCATACCTCATTTAAATTGAAAAATCTCACAATTTATTTGTTGTGTTAAATATTTAATTTATCTATTCTTTCAGTGGATTGACCCCAACAACAATGAGTTTACAGAATTTATTGATACCAGCCAGTCAGGCTGCTGCTCTCAGATTATTAGAACAGAAAAGTGTAAAAACAGAGCCCTCATCACCAAGGAAACGAACAGCCTCAGGAGAAAGTGATGAAGAAAGGGAGGATGATGGTGATCCTCCTGAAAAGAAATCGCGAGGTTCCACAGAAAGGTGATGAGGGCTCCATTTTAACTTTGTATATATGTACAAACAGAAGCAATAAGTGAGATTTGTGTATATAGATCATGGAATGAAAGACAATTATATTAGTGCTACGAGATATGAACGAGAGATTATCAATGATTTTCTGTGGAAATAAAATCCCATTTCTCATTCAGTGATCTGATCATTTTGTACCATGTAATGGTTGATGTGTCATGTCATTCTGTTTAATTGTAGATAATAAGGACTTGATGATTTTTGACAAACATGTTTTTTTTATACAAAGTCCCAAACATCACATTGGAGATTTTCTTAGAAGTACTTATTTAACACTCTTTTATAGATACATAAAAATAATTCATCTGATAACAACACTTCCTTACCTTTAATTTGGAGAATATTTGCCAGGCATGAATGAAGATCTTGGATTGTACATTAATAAACACATAAATTACATGTACATGTAGTTATATTTCTACATTGATTCTATCTCTTCATGGTATTAAGATGAAAAGAAGGCAATTTCATGATTATACAATATGATATGATATTTTTCTGTTTACTGATTACTGTAAATTCAGAAATTATTGTGTGCATTTATTATTGCGAATCTTCGAAAGGCGACGATAATGCGAGTTTTATTTTTGCAGATTTTCAATACGTGTAACACAACAAAACTAGAACATGATGGAATGCGAGTTCTAATTATTGCGATTACAACCCTGTCGCATTATTCGCAAAAATAAAAACATCACAAAAATTTCTGCATTTACAGTATGTCATTATTTGACATACATATAGTTTTGAATTGTATTTTAAATGGAAGTTTACATTTGTGTAAGCTATTAGAATTATGTCATCAGTCTATATACACCTCTTGGTCAAATACCATTTATCAGAAATATAAAATTATTGTATAAGATTGGATGTATAATGTTACTATTCCATGATATGTGATTCTGTTGTGTTTATATCTTTATAAATTCCACTTGTTTGTTAGGCATTCATTAATAGTATTAATCCATTGGGTTTCTAAGTTAAGTTTTATCCCCGTACATATTCGGACAAAGATTTGTTTGATTTGGTCTGAAGCTTTATCAGGGTGAATCTTTCCTTTTCAGGTCTGTCAATTGTCTACTTCCTGTTTGCTGAGACACTGATATTGTTATCTTATTGTCCCATGGACACATTTTTTCTTAGTGTCCCTATTATAATGCTGGACGTTGTTCATAGCTATATCTACTAGATATCAGGTGGAAAGTACTTTACAGGATAAATGTGCACCATTTTACAGATGTGTATTTTTATGTCACATGTATACTGCAGTTATTAAAAAATTAAATGTCAACAAATTAAATTAAATCATAAAAATAAGACTAATTTTCCCAAGGTTTGAATGATTTAAGAGGCATTCTGTAAGTAACATTGAACTTTTTAGAGAGCTTTATTAAATACAACAGTTATACTTGTCCTGCAGAGACAATCTACATGTAGCTCAGTAGCTCATATTACCAAACCTGCATCCATGACAAGAAAATCCATGAAAATGTGATGTAGATAGTATCTAATATGAGTTATCTCCCTTTTGTAGTAATTGTAGAAAAATAGTTGATTTTGTTTCCATAATGAAATTTTTTTTATTCAGTTTTTTGAACATGATAGATATGGATTATGAAATCATGGCAGTGTGGTCATATTGGTAAGTGCCTTAAAATGAGAATTAATATAGATCGATTCAGTTTGATTGGGACAACCTTTTTAAAATTTTATGAAAATCTCAATTTATTTGTACATGAAGATAGTTTTGCTTATATCAAGAATTCTGAAAGACCTAACTAATTACACAGAAAAAATTGTTTATAAAAGTTTCTCAGCATTTTCATTTATGATACAAGATGCAAATTTTATTTTGTTTTGAAATGATTCAGTGCAGGGTTTTCCCGTCTGATTTTAGGCAATTTACAGTCCAATTTCAGAATGTCCAGTCTGATTCTAGTGAATTTCCAAATAAATTCTAGAGAGGGACCAGTGAAGGAGGGGTTCAGGCTTTCCAGAATAATTGAAAATTCTTTGTCATTTATTTAAGTTATGAGCCATAAATGATTTTACTGGAAAAGGAGTTTTTAATATAATACTATGAAAAATAACTAATTTGTGACAATGCATTTTTTGTTTAACATATAATTGTTTGTTAAGCTCGGTGGCTAACGAGAAGTGTTGATGTCCTTGTTGTGG
The DNA here is from genome assembly GCA_034783895.1 of Geukensia demissa. NCBI lineage: Eukaryota > Metazoa > Mollusca > Bivalvia > Mytilida > Mytilidae > Geukensia > Geukensia demissa. The sequence continues at coordinate 2,059 of JARWCS010343702.1, read as the reverse complement.
TGCCAAACAACACTGGATAGAAAAAGTAATTAACATAGATTGATACACCAGTTACTATATAAAACTGGATGCAATCCATAAACCAGAGATTCCCACTTCCTGTCTTTCCAGGCTGAATAAAAACATGTAAAAGTAGAAATATTCGCTACCTTTACTGACATCACTATAACTCTTACCTGTGAATCATTAATTTTTACTTGTCATCAAGTCGAGGTATTTTATAAATGTAAAAATTTTAAGCCATGAACAAGTATGACAATATGTTTCTGTGAAAATTGGAGTCCATGAATGCTAATACTTTTACAGTAAATGCATCAAAGGTCAAGGTCACAGTTGTTATAAATAAACTGACATATTCACATCATTATTTTATGAATTGAAACATTAGTTTCTCAAAGTAATAAACATGATTATTTTCAGTTGTTCTTAGAAGTGTTGGACAACCATTTCTCAATTCATTTGTAAGGGCTTGTTCACACTATCAAAATTAATCCGTATTATCTCAGGTAAATGTTGCACAAGTCACATGGTGTTTAATCCAGACTACACTATAGTGTAATTGCAAGATGTGGATTAAATATGACTTCATAAATCATTTCTTTCCGTCTTTTGATTTCTGTGCATTCAGTTTTAATGTGAATAATGTTAAACCAGAAAATCATCACAAGTGTAAACTCTACGATCAATTTTTATTCTGGCCTGACTTGATGTAGATTAGTCAATTTTTATTCTGGCCTAAATTGATTAGTCAATCTATAGTAAGTTAAGCCAACGTGTGAACAGGCTTTATAAGTAAGGTGGACACTACATATCTCTTCCTAATCAGTTCTGGAACAGTCATGTTTTATATTACCATTCAAAGTGTGAAACTGTTGTTTATATCATAAGATATGTATTAGAATAACTTGACCAGAAAGCATAATGTTTTATTGGGAGTATATTATCAAAATATATCTGTTGATCTTTCCTGTCTCATTGTAACTCTTTGAAATGGACTTTATAAAGTTACATTTTTTGTAGGTTTGCTGTTATTGAGAGGTAAATGAAATTGTTTGAAATTTATTTTCTATAGAAATGTATAAATTAAATGAGAAAGAATTTAGCTTAGAGAAGATTAATTTGTAGAATTAAATACTTTATCATTAAGGATTTGGATGTGTAGTTATGTTCTCATCCAAGGGTACCATTATTACATGTTTATACTAACAATGAAAAAATACACAATGTAATTGTTTTGTTCACATTGAATTATTTTCAATGTTATTTTACACATCGTTGAAATCCTTTTTTAGGTAATTGATGTTGTTTTATAATTCATGTTATTTTCTCATTAAGATGCTGATTTCAGATTTCATATTGTATATAAACATTATGCAGATAAACTGAATGCAAAAAATATTTGTTTTTTTATTGTCAAAAGCTGGTTGGCCTTCGGTTAAAAGCTAGTTGGCGTTAGGATGTTTTGAAGAAGTTTGTCTTATGAAAGGATTTACAGGTGACACCAAGGGAAAAAATTATTTCTACTCAGATGACTGACACCAAAGGCAGTGTGACCTTTTGCTTTCTCTTTGCATCTCGTTATACTTAGGGCATATGTTAACTATTCAAATTTCAATCTTCTCCTCTGAAACTGTAGGTCAGTTGAAACCAAACCTTGGCAGGAATGTTTCCTGGATGGTCCTCTGCCAAACATAAATCATTATTTTGCTGAGATAGTCCTTGATTGGTCTTGTATCAAATTTATAATTATCTTGTCATGGACATTTAAGATTGCTGCAATGATCAAACATAATTTAACATAAAACCCTTTGGAAAATTCCCTACAAAATCATTTTGTCTGCAATTACTTTGGCAAATGGAACCTTATTTTGGTTGAAGGGTCCTTAGGAGGTGTCCTTTAAGAATTTTTTAGAAAGTCTTCCTATTGCCATTGGCCAAACAGTTGAAATGCACTATGGAGAATTTTGTTATCAGCCCCAACAAACAACTAGCAATTTTTCACACAAACTTGTAGTAGAAATTTTAATCATAACATTATAAAATGTATATCAGATATATC
>JARWCS010343692.1:0-11416 GCA_034783895.1 Geukensia demissa | reverse complement strand
TTGCGATGTTTTTATTATTGCGAAAATTGTGACAGGGTTAGAATGGCAATAATTAAAACTCGCATTACTGATTTCTTTAGTAGTATTCCACTACAAGTTTTAAGAAGTCACAATAATAAAACTTGCATCATGGCCTAAAACAAACAAATCGCAATAATAAATGCACGCAATAATTTCCGAATTTACAGTACTTTTATTCAACAAAGAGTTAAATTTGATTACTTTTGATAGTAAATGGATGTGAAAAACAGATTAAAAGGTGACCATTTCATGTTTGAACCAGTTAATCAATAAAAGCCTTTATTATTGTTGTCCTGAGAAATTAGAGGGGTTTTTAGGAGGATTACTGAATCTATTTGAAAAGGGTTTGTATTTATATTTCACCTCCCTTAGTTGTCATCTTTAAGACACAAGTTGACTGATGATAGTAAAAGTTTGACCATTTTTAAAAGAGTGTTGTAATGAAAACTCAGGAATAATCCGTATATATATAAATAATAGTCCCATTTGTCATTTAGTATTGCTATTTATACACTATATGTATGATTTTCTTTGTAAATTTTAGACCACAATACAAGAATTTGTGAAGTCAGTGTATCAATATCTTGTGTTTACTGTATGTTAGAATCTCGTTGGAATTATATTATGTTTGTGTATGACCATATTTAGCTGATAATCTGATAGAAATCACATTGCTCCCTGATTTGTTATGTCAAAGAGGTAGATCTGAGGACCATTTATAACATATTGAAAAAAATGGCATGATAGCCATAACTTTATTTTATATGAAAACATAAGCTTAATGTCAACATAAACATTATTTTTTATACAGTAGTCAGTATTGCATAATGAATATGCTTTGCTCAGCATTATGTGAAGTTCAAAGTGCAAAGGATATATTTGAATATTTCTAGTCTTCCAATATGTCTACAGTACTGTCCATGAGGGTCTGTCTAACAAGTTGGAAACAATGCCTCAAAATTCTATTTATAACCCAATTTTATTTGTAATTTGTAGATCTTGCATAGATGTATTACAAATTGATAGTACAAACCCTGTATTTGACCTTAAATTCTTAATATTTGGTGATAAAAGCTTTAAATAGGAATTTTCAGTGGTAAAGATGGCAGGAAAATTTTCAAACTTTTCTAAACAACAGCACCATCAGGTAAGAGAGATAAAACATTTCTTGCGTAAACAGTATACAGTTATTTAATGGCAGTGAGGAAATAACCATTTTATTTTTCCTGAGGTTTGACTATTACCTGACACGAAGCAGAGGGAAATAGTCACAGTCGAACAAAAAATAAAATGGCTATTTTCCGAAGACACATTAAATAACTGCTTTATTATTCCGAAAAACAACTGAGGAAAAAATTCGATATTTTTTATATGTAGACGTCAATGCCCACTATAGTATACTCAGTCTCTTTCATTATGTGTTGGAGATTTGAATGTCTTTGTTGATGTCACCGGTAAATAGTCATCGGAACTATTAACCAGTTAATAGTCTTTGAAACAATTTACTGGCAAATTCAAATTAATGGAAAAATAGTAATTTTTTATTTATTACATTAAGTATAGAGAACATATAAAGTATAATAATTACATTTGATAATACAGCCTTTTTTTTTTTTGTTTTGTTTTCCATTTGTCTGAAAATGGCTGTCATATTTTCGATGAAATTTATCTATGGAAAGTATTTTGATGCTTCTTCTCTTGGGGTAAGAAAAGAAATCTATATTTTAGTGTAATTCTAGCTTCTTCAAGTTGTTTCATTTGTTAATTTGAGGGTAATATATTTCAGTTGTTAGCTTTAGATTTCAAACTTTTCCATTCATCTGCTAGCCCCTCATGGACATGAGATTATCTTCTGTATACCACCGACATACTTTAATTAATTTTTATTTTTACTTAATAAACTCTGTCTGACAGAACAACATTGTTCATTCATGCCTTACATTATCCAGGAGACCATATTCATACTGAAGATTATCCAGTAGTCCATATTGATACTGTAGATTAATCAGTGGACCATATTTATACTGTAGATTATCCAGTAGTCCATACTTATACTGTAGATTATCCAGTAATCCATATTCATACTGTAGATTATCCAGTAGTATATATTGATAGACAATAGACAATATTTATTAGCTCAAACACATTTACAATCAATGGTTATAGCAATCAATAAACAAAACATATAAAGGAAAAAAAGAAACACAATTTAGATATATATACATAAATTTGTATGAAACTATATGATATTGATACTGTGGATTATCCAGTACATCATATTCATGCTGTAGATTATCCAGTAGACCATATTCATACTGCAGATTATCCAGTAGACCATAGTCATGCTGTAGATTATCCAGTAGACCATATTTATACTGTAGATTATCCAGTAAACCATATTCATACTGTAGATTATCCAGTAGACTATATTCATACTGTAGATTATCCAGTGCACCATATTTGCACTTAAGATTATGCAATAAACCATATTTGCACTGTAAATTATCCAGTAAACCATATTCATGCTGTAGATTATCCAGTAGTCCATATTCATGCTGTAGATTATCCAGTAGTCCATATTGATACTGTAGATTATCCAGTAGTCCATATTCATACTGTAATTTATTCAGTAGACCATATTCGGTAGATTATCCGGTAGTTCATATTTAAACTGTAGATTATCCAGTAGACCATATTTAAACTAGATTATCCAGTAGACCATACTGACTGTAGATTATCCAGTAGACCATATTGACTGTAGATTATCCAGTAGACCATATTGACTGTAGATTATCCAGTAGACTATTCATACTGTAGAATATCCAGTAGACCATATTCATGCTGAAGATTATCCAGTAAACCATATTCATGCTGTAGATTATCCAGAAATCCATATTCATACTGTAGATTATTCATGCTGTAGATTATCCAGCAGTCCATATTGATATTGTAGATTATCCAGCAGTCCACATTGATACTGTAGATTATCCAGTAAACCATATTCATGCTGTAGATTATCCAGAAATCCATATTCATACTGTAGATTATCCAGTACACCATATTCATGCTGCAGATTATCCAGCAGTCCATATTAATATTGTAGATTATCCAGCAGTCCACATTGATACTGTAGATTATCCAGTAGACCATATTCATGCTGTAGATTATCCAGAAATCCATATTCATACTGTAGATTATCCAGTACACCATATTCATGCTGTAGATTATCCAGCAGTCCATATTGATACTGTAGATTATCCAGTAGTCCATATTCATGCTGTAGATTATCCAGTAGACAATATTCATACTGTAGATTATCCAGTAGACCATATTTATACTGTAGAATATCCAGTAGGCTATTAGAATCTACACATATCCTGTGTTTTAAGACAGCAGAAAAAATGTGGCCATTGAGTTTGGTTTAGTTTGTCATGAGACAAGTCAGTTTACAAACATGTACTTTCCAAAATCTGTCTAAATACACTAAGGTTTGGAATAACTTTTGGATTCATGCCTTTATATTATGATCAGACACCTACATCTGTGTGTAGATTATGACTAATCTCCATATTTAAACTCCATTGATGCGTCCTGGTTATACGACCGCTAAAAATTTGTGGTCGTATAATGTTATGGACATGTCGTCGGCGTCCGTAGACAGTTAGGTCTCCGTTCAATAACTTTTGTTCTATTATTTGAGGGTGGTACAGGGTTATTTTCGTGCAACGTTGTAGCCGCTTTTAATTTCACGTGTTGTCGTGCTAGAGTGTCGTCATATGTCGTGTTTCGCGTGTCTTGATCCAAATGCAACGTGCAAGCCAAATTTTAATTTTCGTTCCTCGTGAAATGACATTTTATTTCTCGTACGTCCGTGCGCGGGACCCCCTTGTACCACCCTCTTATTTGGATCCATTTGAAATTTTATCACAATGATACCCAATAAAAATACAGGTTGATTTTGGGTGATCTAGTCCCGACCGTTTCTTAAGGAGGGTCCAAAAAAGGATTTTTCAATTTTCAAATGTTTTTTGTACAATTTTGATGGTTTTTTTCTTTTCATTCCCCATGAAAAATTCAACATGATAGGCTACAATCGTCATGACCTATCTCTTACTGTTATTGAGATATTGGGGGTACAAAAATGGCCACGCCCTAATTTTTGAAACTTTTATTTCTCATCTGATTTTGATGGTTTTTTTGCAAATGATTCCTTTTGAAAAATGCAACAAAAGTTACTCCAGGCATTTTTTGGTAAAATATACCGTTTCTGTATAAAAGAGGTCAAAGGGTTGAGATTTTGCAGGAGATGAGAAATTTTTATTTTTCATCGGTTTTTAAGGGTTTTTTGCATTTGGTTCCTCAAAATGAGAGCTTTTGGTATTATGTCAACGTTTTACCGTTTTCGGCTTAAAGGCGGTCAAAGTGGATGGAGGGGGAATTCAATTTCGTATAATATGGATTTTTAAAAAAATTTTTGATCTGATTTTGATGAGGTTTTTTCCAAATGATGAAAAATGCAACAAAAGTTACTCCAAGCATTTTTGTATAAAAGGGTTATAGGGTAAAAAAAAATGCAGGGTATGAGAATTTTTTAAATTCTCATCCGATTTTGACGTTGTTTTTTTTTCATTTAAGTCCTCTCAATGCGATCTTTCAGTAAGTAGTCAACATATTATCTCTATCTCTGACTGTTTTCGAGCTAGAAGGGTCAAAGTGGGGGTGGAAATTCAATTTCAAATAAAATATGGACAAATTTTATTTTTCATCTGATTTTAATATGGTTTTCTCTTCAAATGATTCCTTATGAAAAATTTAACAAAGTGACACCAGTTTTGAGGATAATATGAGTCAAAATGATATTAAATCCAGTCTTATTACTGTGCTTAGCATTTTACTGTGTCCAGCACTTTACTGTGTCCAGAATTATACTGTGTCCAACTCATTACTGTGTCCAGCACACCATTGTGTCCAACAAAATACTGTGTCCACACTTACCCAAAGGTTCATTTGTTCACCTTTCACATGTCAACATCGCCATGCTTTTGTAGCACCTCAGTTATATTGGACCATTATAGTAAGATTTTGACCACACAATACACTATGAAGGAAATTATAAACAGAAGTATGAAACACTGGTGCAATTTATCTTCTAGGTCTCAAAAACACATGGAAGTCTTATAGCACATTTCACAACCAAGTCATGATCCACCTAACGTAGTTCCAAGTTGGTATCTAACACACTTCATGGTTATTTAAAAGAAACAATAATGAGACACAATCCACATCTTACATACCTTTATAACAAATATTCAAAACAAGATTTAACTGCTGTTATTAAAGCGCTTTTCTGGATTTCAACACGCTAGGGTCCACAAATAGGAAGATTTTTTTAAATCACTTTTTGAATTACTAGTCATATTCATGGACCAAATAAAATATACAGTTCATAGTGCAATTAATTCTTATAAAGATAACAATCTTAGAAGTTTACAAATTACAGTGTCGGTATCATTCCATTCCAGTACCCCAAAATAAATAAGGGCATACAACTCAACCATGGGGAAGCTTTATATGACCCCCACACAACACAAGAGAATAACTCTGTAATAATATTTAAAAGAAAGAAAATGGTAATATATACATGCCAGAAAGACACAAAATATTCATTTGACAAATCAACAAGGATCCTCGTTCAGCTGTAAACTGAGGATACAATGTGTGTTAGACTAATGCTATTGGGATTGATCCAACTACCAATCAGAATATTCAGTACCATTTAAAACGGCTATAGGAAATTTCTGTGGTGTTTCCTTAAATATTTATTTTTTCAAATGTTCAAAAGTAGTTGTTTCCCTTTAACTGTCAGTATTTTTTTTGTTGAGAGAAGTTGTGCAAACAGAAAAAAGGTTAAAACTTAAGTCACAATTTAGCAATGAAATGCTGTTTATGTACATCAAAAACATATAAATCTTACATAAACCAGACAGACTATAACAAATATAGATTTTCTTTAGTCAAAGCTGTCTCCAGAAAACATTAAAAGTGTATTAAATATCTGGGCCCTTTAATACTAATTTTCACTGGAGTGTTTCTTCTTATTTGGTTGTAGCAGGGATTCCTTTATTCCTTAGTATTGGAACACGAATTATATATTATATTGTTTCGTTTCACGGGTTTTACGCCTTAAATATTTTTCAAATTAGATTTTTCTTCACATAACATGGACATTTCAATGTAGATGACACCAAAGCCTGGTGATGGTAATATATGAGTCGAAATATTATTCCAAAAGGAAAATACTATGGAACAAATGTGACTGTCTTAGTAGCAAAGCGTGATTTCATAATGTATTTTCGACATTTGAGACACAGGTGCAGGGCGCAATTTTTATATGTATATTAACTCAAACACAAACGCATCAAAATTTAATGTCCGATTGGTTTCCGAGGTCGCAATGCTGGGTAAAATTGGAAAGTGGCACCCGACGATCTTAGGTCTAAGAACCATTCCCTTATATTATAATTTCAATTTGCCTTGCTTTAGACATTTCGAAATTCTTATAGCTAAAAGTTTTATTGTTAAAATAATTTCGGCTATTGCATGAGTGAAGTGTCTTGTAATGTCAATATTTTAAATTGAATTTTCCCATTTACGTAACAAGTTTCTTCTGCAGCGAATATCTTAGCCGGGATGCCAGAAATAATTTTAAAGGCGGTTTGCATGTAACATTGTTTCATTTTATTATACCCCTCGCTAGCTGAGCTATATACCGCTAGCGAGGGGTATAATAGTGATCGTGTTGTCCATTCGTTTGGTCGTCCTTTCCCAAATTCCGTCCAAAAAATCTTTGTTACATGTTTAAGTATTCCACAACCAATTTTTGTTCCGAATGATTTTAGTGTTTCCCGCAGCAAAATATTTACTTTGTCCGAATAATGTAAAGGGGGGTGCACCTCCCATCTGCTACTCCTAAAAAATACTGGATGGAGTTATTGAAGCATTTTAAGGATTCCTTAGTGCACCTCCTATTTGAGATTATGGTTTGAGTGATTATTTTCTTTGCCATAATATCGAAGGGGGGTCCCCACCTCCCATTCGCTACTCCTCAAAGACTTCTGAAGGGAATTCGATGAAAGGAGTGGGGGCGATGCAAAGCTTTTAGCCCCCAAAATATGAAAGTACATGTAATTTAATGTTTCTGAAATGTGGTAAAAATAATGTATTGTTATATGGAGTAAAATAACATTTACTTTTTGAGTCAAAAGACATGCATGATGACATCATTATGACACCACTTTTTTAGCCTTTTCGACAAAAATACTAAAATGGTGGATTTCTAGTAATATTTAACGATATTTCCTATCAGAAAACACCGCGCATATTCAAGAAACATCAAAATATTTTTAAATAATTTGTATGAAACCCAGTTCCATCTTTTTACAAAAAATGAAGTTGTTTCTTGAGTGTGCACATATATATTTTTCCACTTCAAAATAAGCTTTAAAAACGATAAAAATAACAAAAAATCAGACATTTTGTCAAATTAGCCATTTTTGGTGACCATTTTGACATAAAGTGCCAATATCGGAATAAAAGTACCACGGTAATTGTTTTCTTAAAATGGTTGTCTACTCCTGAATTTCCCTTTAATTAATTGTGGAATCAACATTTTAGTTTTTGCTCATGCCCTTTTCTAAAAGCATGTGTCTAGTACAGCGATTTTCTATACAGAGCTAGGTTGTTGACACAAAGACTCTTCAAGCAGGGATGTGTTGCTCCTCGATTTAAGTCATCACTCCAGAAATTTTAAATAATCGACACCACAATTTTGTCGCCTATTATGGAATATCCGTTTCACAGGGGACTGACATTTGTTACGGAGTAAAAAAAACCAGGCTGTTCGCTTTCGTCGCCTGGAGGTTGTGATCCCATAAAACATTCTTTTACCCTGAAATGACTAATACCGGACTAGATAATGGACAATGCGGCGGGTGTCTTTAATGAGACAGGAACTGCTTACCCTTCCGAACCAACTGAGTTCATCCACGGTCTCCACATTGTATGTTTGTTTTTAGTTTTACATGTATATGTGTTATGTTCGTTCTGTTCGTGTTCTTGAGATTGTCGTTGATTTCACGACACAGAACAACAATTGTACAATCTCTCAATCTCATTACAAAAACTGCAAGACGTGCAACATCTTAATAACCGATACATCTTTAATTGTTGATTTAACAAGAAATGACATTCCACACCAGAAGCTACTGTGATCTGGATTGTTCATCAACTAACCTCGTCTTAGAATGCAACTTGTGGGGACTCCGGCGTTTACGTTGGCAAACAAAATCACGGCTAAACGAGAATGTGTGGTCGTCGTTCGGGAGTTAATACCAACAAATTCCCTACAGTTTACCAACATTTACAACCAACCGGACCACTCAATCCTATCAATGAGAGTTCGAATTTCAGAAAAGATATATCATCACCCTAATAATCCGAGCATTAGTACACCCTTCCGTAGACAGAGGGAAAAATATTAGATTAGAAACCTGGGAACTGCAATGTCGTATGGGTGTAACGACAAAATTGAGACTATAGGCATTTTATCAAGGTTAGGTGCAGCGATATTAAAGTGATAAACATTGCCCTATTCAAGCTATTTATAACCGCCAAGTCATTTAACAAAATCTTGATGTGCCCTGTCATGCCTGTGTTTGTTTAAACATTGTATTTGATTTTGTATGTATTACTGTCGGGCAACTTGTTACGGATTTTGTTAAATTTCTTTGCCCGTGGTTATCTGTAATTTGTTGACCTTACCTCGCATTTGTGTTCTTCAATGCACAGATGTAGTGTCGTCGACATTTAGCAAAGAATTCCGCTCAAACCAGTGCTAGGGGCCGTCTTGAACTTACAGTGAGGTGCGAGTTTTTACTCCGTGTTGAAGGCCTCACTGTGACTTGAAATGAAGAACAGCAATCAAAGCATTGTTCCTTTGCTTGGAATTTATTTGTACATATGAGATTTTTGTGTCATGAATATTTACACCATATCCCCCCTTTTTCTACTATAATAAATTAAAAGTCATCACAGGTTTCACTAAAAATTTATTGTTTATCAATCAACCCTTTATACAGCTATAACATCAACATATCATTCATAACATCCATACACATTTTGTAGATTTTATTGCCAAAATACTTTTTCTGTGTGCATATTTCAAACCAATACACTATTGTTCATTCAATATATTGCATGTTAGATGTTCTTTTCATTGGATTTGTCTGCCTTTATTTGTTTGTTTTGATATGAACTTCAATTAGAAATGCTGGAACTTGGCTTTCCTATGCTTTGGTTCAACTGTTACTTTATAATATGAGAGGTTACTTCTTGAAATTTAAATATATTGGAAAAATATGCATTCTCCGCTTTCATTTAAGCATTTTCCTGTCTTTTAACACTGAAAATCTCCAAACACATTAATTTCACAATTGACCTTTTTAGTGCACTCTCGTGAGCAGTGCCAGTTGACCCAAAAGTGGTTAGCGAGACCTCATGCATGACAATTAATCAGGCCATACCTCAAAGTGGTGAGCTTTTGATCCTGTCAGAAAATTATGACAAAATTACAAAGACAACTAATACTGTCACCAAAAAACATTGCATATTTAACTGTTCATCTTACAGGTTACCCACAATCCTTGGCATGAAGTTGCACCCTAAAACTAGCAAGCAATTTACCAAGCTGGATACACCAACTGAAATACAACGGACAATTACAGCTGCTGAAATATAAAGCACTCATTTCTGATTTTACATCCACCAGCTTTTAAATGAGTTATTTATGACCAGAGTTTTTTTTTCTCCCATTCTAATAAACATGGGTTATTCAATTCTGCTTTTCTATCCTCATATGGCGATATTATTGACAGTCAATCTTATTAAGTGCAACTCAATGCCCACTAATTTTTAGCTGAGAAAGCTGAGAATAACAAATCCTTATTACACATTGTGAGTTAAGCACACATCATTATTACATGGTTCATGGTGAGGTACTTGTAAATAATGCAACAGTACAAAATGTCTAGCAACTGTAATATAATCAGTCATCAGTTACTATCTATTGACCCTATCTGATCACTGATCAATCTTATAATCAGTCATCAGTTACTATCTATTGACCCTATCTGATCACTGATCAGTCTTATAATCAGTCATCAGTTACTATCTATTGACCCTATCCAATCAATGGTCAATTTTATAATCAGTTATTTTTAACTCCAATGCTACCTCTTCTACAATGCAGACCATGCCGTCCCCTTGGTATAAGTGTACATTTCGCATTCCTAAGGACCATTGTCTGATCCATATCATTGTTTGGACGGATTACTTGACAAATCATTTTGAGATGCATTATATTAAAATTATATATTTTAAACTAACAAGGGAGTTAATCGATACATTCAACTGGTCCCTTAAGCGAAGCAATGCTTTAAAATACAAGGGAGTTAATCGATACATTCAACTGGTCCCTTAAGCGAAGCAATGCTTTAAAATACATGTTTACCAATGTTCAGGTAGTTACCTCTCATCAATAGCTTTAGAAATAAAACATGGGAAGTCCAAATCCCAAGCAAAGTACAAGAAGTACTCAAATCAAACAAATTGAAATAGAAAGCCAAATCCATTGGTAGGGACAACTACTTGGTGCAATACTTTTTAAGCTTTTCCATATTTTCAGTACTTAAGAATTTAAACAAATGCAGCTAATTTCTATAAAACATTATATGATAAATTCCATGTTTGACACGCCTGTCAATTGGGCTGGTGAAATCCCTCAGGGACCTCTGTCCTCCATCTGCAAATTACTGATAATTAAAACTAATGTGTATCTCTCTTTTTAATAACAGATGAGAAATAAGTACTGTACTGTATTGGTATTAGAATATGCACACAGTAAGAGTATCTCAGCAATGTTAAACAATATTTAAAATAGAATTTACACAAAAATAACATAGAATAAGGTAACCTGTAGGTAAGCTATATATATTCTTTAAGAGGCTAATAATACATGGCAAATCACCACCTTTGTTAATGTCCCAACCTGTAGTGGTTGTGGCATTTTTATCCCTTTTTTCATTCAGAAATATATTTTGAACCTTTGATTTTCCACTGTGATGAACCAGAATCCCCCAAAAAAATAAATGGCAAGTCACATATTTTCCCCTTAGTTTTCCAGCTAGAATGAATACTTTTTGGATAAAGTCAGTACAAGGTACAAGATAGCCTCTTGAGGGCCTCAGGGAATATTAGTTATACTAACTGTGTTACCCTCGTTAAATAAAAAATTATTAATATTATTATTATTATTATTATCATTATTATTATCATCAAT
>JARWCS010343691.1:0-19481 GCA_034783895.1 Geukensia demissa | reverse complement strand
CGTTTAACTACCTAAGATTTGAACTTCTTTCATTTTGTAAACAACTATTAGCTAAATGATATCGCGAAATTTTTCTTTTCAGTTGTTTGATAACTCACTATAGTCATACTTAATATCTATATATTTAATTTTGTGTTAAGTATTAATTGGTTACTAATTAAGGAAACAAAATATATATTTCTCTGTATAGAAATGGAGCACTACACACAAGTGATAAGTTCGATTCGACCTCCGAGAAACAGGTCAATGATTCAAATGGTTGATGTTCATATTACAACAAATCATCAAGGTATGCCTGCATTATTAGTGTTATCTGTGTGTACTTATGATTTCTGTCAACACATCTGACCATCAGAGTTGCCAGAACTATTGGCCCTTTTTTGTCCACCAACCTTTCATCCGTCAATAATTTCTTTGGGCAATTCGGGTTGCACATTGGTAGAATAATCAATTCGTAGTCTTTCACCGAAATCGTACGTGTCCGTCATCCCGATTTCCTTCTACAAGGGCCATCTTTACTGGAAATATACATCTTGAAAAAAGTTAAGCAACCCCGTGTTTTTTCAAGTGATTCAGATTTGACCTTCGTATGACTAATTATAAATTACCATTCAATCTAAACATTTTAATCAAATGAAATTATGCATTATTGGGCACAAGAAAACAAGATTGTCACGGTAAAATAACAATTTTTAATTTACATATCATGACATCAAAATATGGACATTTTTCACACTCAAAATTATTTCAAATAAAGCTCAAAAAGGCTATTGAATTGTCAAATTACATTACAATATGTCAGTCATGAACCACACATTGATAATTAGTCATCGGAAAGTCAATATCGGGTATATCCACCGTTTGCCTTGATGACTGCTGCAACTCTGCGCCGCATACTGCCAGTTAGACATCTGATTTGTTGAAGGCTTATCTGTCGCCATTTTTGATGCAAGTGAGCTTCTAACTGTTGAAATGTCTGTGGAGGAAGCTCCAAAGCCTGTATTCGCCTACCCAATTGGTCCCACAGATGCTCTACAGGGTTGAGATCTGAATTTTTTGCTGGACAAGGAAGAATGTTGACGGATTCATTCTCTAAATAAGCCTTTACTGCCCTAGAGCTATAAGGTCTAGCGTTGTCCATGAATAAAGGTCTTGACGCTAACGTATGGTTGTCAAAATGAGGCACAACTACGACAACTACAGGTGTAAGCACGTCCCTGGTGTACTTTTCTCCAGTGAGGTTGCCATTCATTGTAACCAAATCCAGCTTCGTTCCTGGTGTACATTTCTCCAGTGAGGTTGCCATTCATTGTTACCAAATCCAGCTTTTAATCCTGCTAGACACAGCCCCATACCATAACTGAGCCCCCACCGAAAGGCACTGTTTGAACAATGTTTCTTGGAGTGAAAGCTGCGTTACGATGCCTACAAACACGGGTTCGACCATCAGTTACGTGGGGTAAAAATCCAGTGTATTCGTCTTCAGGTGTGAAGGTTTCAGTCTTGTCTTGCTCTGCACCATGCCAACTTCTCCATGTGATGGCGGTTGTCAAGTTTCGGCCGTTTTATGATTCTCCTTGATTTCAGTCCCGCAGATTTTTAAACGATTTCTTACTGTTTTTGTTGGCAGATTACGACCAGGTAACAACTGCCTTTTAAAACGGCTGCTTGTTGCATACGGATTTTGTCTGACCAATCTACCAAGGCTCCTATCTTTACGTTGGGTTGTAACAGATGGTCGACCAGATCGAGTACGGTCCTTAACATTCTGGGTGGCAACATGTTTTCCGACCAAACGGCCGATCAGTGTGTAATGATAGCCAGCAAAGCTGTCTACCTATCGCCTTGTAGGACATACCAGCGGAATGCTTGCCAATAATTCTCTACGTCTCTGATATCCGTTTTCTTGCTATTCTTTCTTAAAATGATTTTGCGGATACGGATTTGATGCACGAGAAAATAGTGCATATTCGACGTGAAGAAGGGAGCAAGTTGCACGTGGGGGGAAAACGCGTCTGATTTAAATGTCGCACCTGAAGGCTCACATCCTTTTTATTATGTTTGAAATTATGAACATTGCTCAACATCATGAGAATTAAACCTAATTTTGAATAAGCAATCCTGAAAAATATTTCGGGTGCTTAACCTTTTTTCAGGTGTATAGATTAGTGGGGACCCAATCCTCCTCCACCGAATTGTCAAAGGAAAAACAATCAAAGAAAACAAAAGCAGTAACCGACGAACTGAATACTTTAATTTCAATATAAAAACTTAACTAAAATACAGGCAAAAGAAGATACATCTTTAATGAATGTTTGCTGTTACTGAAAGCAAACTCAGAATGAGATCATCAAACCACTCAACACGAGATGTCATGAAACACCGTATGTTTGACGATCCAATACTGTGTTGTCAATAAACATGAAGAAGACAAGATGGATGCAATGCAAAATTTTTCAATATTTGTGTAATCAGTTTCTTAATATTAGAACTAAAAAAAAAAAAAAAAAAACAAGTTGTAATGTCTTGATTACATCGTCGAACTTGACCGCTTGTGGATAAGTTTGTTTAACAGAACGATGAAATTCAAGGGATCATCTTAAGCTTTATATGTGATGTTGCCGTAGAACTTTGGATGTGATATCTCTTGTTGAATTAAAACACTACAATTTGCAGCCGTTTTTTAAATTAAATCTTTGTAACGGTTAAAAAATTTTTGTAAAAGTCTTTTGAAGCTTGTGCTATCTGTTGCAAAGGTTTACCAGTTAGATGTAGATTGCAATCATTAAAGTCAGAAACTTTGATGCACACACGGGTAAATCGAACTAGTTGTGAAATGTGAAGGAGCTAAAGGCACGTCTCCACCAAGAAAGGGAAAGTTAACTCAACGAAAAGAAAAATCGTCCCTTTTATCACATATTTTATTGTATAAACAACCCTGTTCATTTTTTAAATCCAAATCTAAAAAGGGAGTACTATCATTACTTATATTAGATTTATTCAAGGCAAGTTCTTTGGGATAAATGTCTTTTGCAAATTTTTGAAACTCTGGATTTATTATTATTTAAAGCTAAAGTATCATCCAAATAACTGAAAGTATTCTTGAACTTGTTCACTAAATCCTGTTTCGAAGGGTCTTTCTGAAGTTTGGTCATAAACTGTCATTCATAACAATATAGAAATAAATCTGCAATGAGAGATTGTGCCAAACCGTACGTAGATATTATCAAGAAGAAATTCGACCGCTGCTAAAATGTCAAATCTTCTTTACAATATTTCCTCATTTTGTCCTGATCGAGTAACAGTCATGCTGCCACAAGCAAATCTTGTTTGACGCTGGCTTAATAATATTAAAACATGATAGCCATGTAAAATTCATGATTCTGAGTTAACTGATAGACCCAAATTGCTTTCTTTTCATTAGTTAAATGGAAGTAACGCACTACGGTTTTTGTTGCGGTTATCATGTCATTTTGTATACTCATCGTTTGATCTCCGAGTTAACAGTATGTTTTGTCCGCAGTTGCCCTGACTGGGGACTATAGAAAAAGTAGGCATACATCCGTCTGACCGTCATACATTTTGTATATTTTACTCCTTTGAAAACGCTAAACTGATTCATCGAATATTTAATTGATGGCTTCCTTATGATGTGCGGATGTGCACATTATAAATCTATCCTATTCCTCCCATTTTTAATTACGGTTGTTGTGTGTCTTACGACTCTGAAACTGCTAGACTGATTCGTCCCGTATTTGTTCTGTGGGTGTGATTTGCAGATGTGCATATTCAAAATTTTTTTTTTCTATATTCTCAGTTTTAAATACTGAAATAGGCTTCACGATTTTTGCTTTCATGATACCCCGTAAAGACGTTGTGTGTCCTCTTTCCTCGTCTAAAATGATTGAACTAATTCAACAGAATTCGAATATACCAAAAGAGAAGACAAAAAATCTTCAATTCAGTAGACAGACACGACCCTGCCTCTACAAATTATAATTATAAAAACAAAAAAGTAAGCAAAAACGATTTTACGTTTAGGTGTTGCTAGTTATACACTCTATACTTATTTGGCCAATTGTTACTACAATTGAGTATCATCACATTGAGGCCTTCGAGCTTGCCTTATGTTGTGGATACATGTATTTGTCCATTATTGAAAGCCTAAAGGTCACATGTAGATGTTTGTATTTAACTCGTTTAGGATGGCTGATTGATAGACAATCATATCAAATCACCCTTTTCTTTATCAACACACAAAACACCACACTTCAAACAAGAGCTAAGTAAATACAATAAATATAACGGTGATCTCAGATGCTTCGAAATAGTAAGCTTCTTCTGCTCCGGTAGTATTTCCTATCGTGTTACATGGTGGCGAAAACCTGCGATTACTGTCAGCGCAGCTCGCTTCGGAAATCGCCTTTTTTACAATTTTGAAGATTTTAAAATGGGATTTGAATGGCATACTTTTTACTGAAAATGTATCTAGGTATGTCGTCATTTTAGTGCAAAATATTTTCTTCTTCACTAAGAGATTTTTTCACTATTGGCGAAAAAGTGGTTTGAATAGTAAATTTTTAGTGTATTAAAATCAAATTTCCTAAATGTGGTGTTAAACTGTGAATTATATTTATCTGATCATAAAACAACCAAAAATTTGAACTTGTGATCCGAAAGGTGCTATTTATAGCTAATTCAAGAAAACCCGCCAAAGTGAGCTATCCCTCTTTTCCATGCAAAATCCCATAGACGATGCAACTTATCCAGATTTGAAGAATCCATTGAATAAATTTGCACAGCTATGGATAATTTATCAGCGACTTTAGTAAGTCTGATATTTTTATTAAGCATATGTCAATCTATAACATTTTGAAATATGATTAAATTGAAAAAGGTCGATTTTTCTGAAGTGAACTGCGCCGACAGTAGTATAAAAATTCACCTATTAGGTCCATATCTGAAAAAAAACTTTTAACTGGAAATGTCGATGTTCACCAAACCTGTTTCGTGTCGAATACAAAAATAATTTTCATGTACATGTATTTGCTGAATATAAGAACTGTGATATATCAAGTATACTGCGACAGCAAGGTACTGAATTATTCACTTTTCAAAAAATAAAAACATATTATGATACATTAAGAACGAATCCATAGATGCTAACAAAATAAAATTAACATTGTACGAAATACCCCTTCGGAACTACTTTTAGCAATTAAAATGTGATACAAAAGGCATTTTTCTAATGTATTAATATTGGAGAGACAATGGCGTTATCTGGTTGGCCGAGGATAGTAGAATCACGTAATAATAATACTTATCACCGTCTCCTTTTCAGGACTTCTCTTACTTTATACTGAAATTACGTTACGTTTGCAAATGGTACCGAGGAAGTGCAGCAGTGATTTTTTTAAGACGTGTCATTCCTGCAAAATTGAAATAATATTTTATTAATTTCCCATTGGAGGAAGAAATAAAGATTTATTTCAAAATAGTGTTTCCTTCGGAAGTTTCCTTCAATAATGTGAAATTAATCTAAACTATTATTACTCTTCATGTAGGAACCTTTCATTAGAATTTCAATTCTACTATTTTTACATATTTTTACAAAGGACAAATAGTGTTGGTATAATATGCGAACGCATATTAAACGCTTATCCATGTAATATGCCCCGATAAAAGGCAGTCTTTGAAAGATCATGTGTTAATTAATGGGCAGGGCTTCCTCACTTTGACTGACAATGAAGTAAACATTCAGAGTAATAATAACAATAAAATTGTGTTATCCGCTCCGGCGAGTGCATTATGACTTCTAACCTTTGGACATATTTTGGCATATTACACGGAAAACACAATATTACTGTATAAATATTCTAGTTGACGTGTAGTTCAATAAAAAATAGGACATGATTGTCCACAAGACAGCCATCCACAAATGACAGTCGAATTCCCATTACGGCCTTCAATAATGAATAATAGAACACGACAGTCGACCTATTGAAAAAATGGTCAATAAATAACAATAAATGACCAATTAAACAAGGACAACCACTGGACTTCAGGTTGTTGGCTTGTGACAGGAAGATTAAGTATGTGGCGTTACTTATACAAGTTAAATTCACTGCAGATATTGAATTTATAATTCCAAATAGGTAAACAATTATCGAAATGATACATCTTCAGTTTTGTATTTGTCATGTTTAAAGGTAAACACTGGTTCATTTGAATTATGAGAAAACAGTAAATGCATATAATGCTTGCATGTTTCAACAATAACCACCAGGGCAGCTTTTATACATTTTCTTTAAACCAATTCTAAACCCGACTTATAATAAAAACTTTTTAGTTCCAAAATAACACTACATGTACACTACATGTACATATCCAGTAAAAGCAAAATTATATTTGAATCTGGATAACAAGCAGAGATTAAAAGTAGATTTGACAGCATTTAATAAAACACAGGAGAAAAATGTTAAAAATATCATACAAGCAATATTTGTATACAAAATGCACTGCTTCACATTAATTGAGACGAATATTATAGCATAGCATAATCCATTGCAATTTCAAGTTGGTTTAATTGTTCCTTTTCTCGTGAATTAACTGGCGGAAGAAATGGTAGACGAAGTTTTTCAGCGTCTAGACCACGATGATAATACTTCAGTCCTTCTAATTCATCTTTAAATTTGCACACATACACAACTCCCAAATGGTAGAGCGCTTTCGGATATTGCTTGTCACAATATGGTGCCATATCAAGGTATTTCAAAAAGAGACTGACTGCCTTTTCATGATCACTATTCTCGTACAGTTGGTAATAGGCAACACCAAATAGTGCACTATAGTCACTTGGATCATGTTCATAGCACCTTTCAAAGGCATCCTGGGCTCTAACTGGTTGGTCTGTTATTGCATAAGTAGATCCCAGCGTGTAATAAACATTTACAATAATCTCCTTGTAGTCTGACGTTACTACGTACTTCTTTTTCAACATTTTATTCAAGAATGTCTCGAGTGTTACGATATTAGACTTTTGTAAGTCGAAATCCGAAATCTTTTCACTTCCAGCCAGCAGCTGTAGATTCGTTCTGAATACAACGATGATTTTTAAATATTCTGATAATATATCATCAGGTTTTAATTTCAAATATTGTGTTATCAGATCAGCTGTGTCCTCTGGTGGACAAAATCTATTATAAAGATTATTTTCACACAAGTATGCCTTTGCGTAATTATGAAAAACGGGCTGGAGAAAATCACAATCATTCAAGTTGTCTACTGTCTTCTTTGTATATCTTTGGAGTTCTTCCTTTCCTTTCGAATATAAGTGAAATGCTTTAAGATATTTTCTTGCCGTTGGAGATTCTGGATGCTTCTCAAACAATGAAGCAGACAGATTCTGAAATTGTTCTTTGTTATTTAATATAACTACAGAGTTTTTTGCCCGTTCTAAATCCTCAGTGTACCATTTATATTGCTGTTCAAAAAATTGCTTCAATTTCGGGCTTTTCATGGCAGACTTCATCTTTTGGACATCTTCCGATAAGCTCCCATCATGTCTTGTAGAGAGAACATCTTCTAAAGTCTTTTCTTGTTTAATGTATTTTGCCATCTCTATTTGAAATTAAAAATAAAACTAAATTGTATTATTGACAATATCGTCTAAGATGTAAAAGCAGTTGGATTTCCAGTTTAAGAGCTTGGTGATTTCTCAAAATAGACAAAAGGGGGGTATATGGTGTAAATATTCATGACACAAAAATCTCATATGTACAAGTAAATTCCAAGCAAAGGAACAGCGCTTTGCAATGTCTTGTATATCATTAATGAAAAGTTTCAATGGAAAAATCCTAGTTTCAAAACTTTCAAAAATAACTTGCATGTAATTCTGACTCGCTAATCCAAATATTTTTGAAAGGCTGCGCTGACTTATATTTTAATGTTTATTACCAAATATATCTTGAGAAAACTTCAATAACTGGTATAGTGTATCTCACACCACCGTTTTCCTTTGACATAATTTGTGCATCCAACAAATTACCTGTCATATGAACACATAGCCTTTAAAATTTTCTTCTTGGGCTTTTAACACAGAGTAACTGTCAATTGCATATAAAATCTCCTGATTTAATGACGACCTTTTCCGTTTGCATGAACAACATGATCTTATCGTCACATGACATGAAGAAAACAATAAGAAAACTTTCGATCAGACACCATAAAATTTATACAAAATACAATTGCAAGCGGGTGATAAAAACCACAATGAGTTTATTGCATGTAATACAATGCAAATATAAGAAAAATTTTCATCCCTCATGCAATTAATAATTATATTCAAATCTTCACTTTAACAGTAATTTAAATCCACAAGTAACTCTTCGTGGTCCAAGAAGTCGGACAGAACAGGCTTACTCTTAATGGCCGCTTAACAGGAAGTATGTTGTTATGGCGCTCTGATTAACTAAGTGTACGTTTGGCCAAATAAAAGTTTACCCAGTGAAAAAAGTGTGTGCTTGTCTAATTAAGTAAACTGAATTTATATGAATTAGTTCCCTTTTACCACGATATAACCTGAGTGTCAATTTTATGTTAAGATTTTGTAAAAATGACAAAATGTTCAAATATGACTTTATATGTCTTGAATTTACATCCATTAACACTTTGTAATTTATTACAAACTTTTTAACAATATATACTATTCAACAATATGACGAGTTTTGCATATGATGATGATTATTTTATCTTGAAAAAAGAATAAACTATTGTTTAAATGGAGGGATCTTTGTCATTTTGGGGATTTTATTCCAGAACTGAAAACACATTAGATTACATTCAAAATGATGATAGAAAATTAAATATGTTTACAAACAAAGACATATTACCGGAAACTTATCAAACTGACAATTGTATTCCAAGAATTTCTTGGGATAATATAATAAAACACAAGGTTAAAGTCTTATAGATATATGTATATCTCGTGGCTTACGTATTTTGGCTGGTTATGTTGATGATCTTAGTGGAAATTTTACATGTTTAACAAGTACTGGACAAAGTGTGGTAGATTATGGGATTGTAAGTGAAAGTCTCCTCTCTTCAAAAATAGACTTTAGTGATTGTAAATAAATTATTTATCAGATCATACTCGCATTAAAAATATCTTAGCTTTCCTGCCCAAAGGCCAGATGAGCTTTTGTCATCACTTCTCGTCCGTCGTAAAGTTTTCACACTTTAATCAACTCCTCTGAAACCGCTGGGGCAAATTGAATAAAATTTGACAGGAGAATCTATATAAGGTCCTTATTTAACATTGGTAATTTTGTATTACAAAGATTGCTCTTTTTGTTTCGATCAGTGAACAAACATGGCCGCTATGGACGAATATCATTTCTAATTGACTGAAACCTAAAAAAGCATCTCCTGTGAAACCAATAGGCCAAATGGAACCAAACTTTACAGGAAGCATCTAAGGGAGATCCTTTTCAAAGACTGCTCATTTCATTCTGATCAGTCTTCAAAAAGGGCCGCCTTGAACAGTTCTGTTTCTGATTGGCTGAAACAAAAAAATCATCTCCTCTGTTACCGCTAGGTCAAATATAATCAAACTTTTTACAAAGTCTGCTCATTTTGTCCCGATCGGACAAAAAACATGGTCGCCATGGACGATTCTAGTTTCTGATTGACTGAATCATAAAAGTAATTTCCTCTGAAAGCGCTAAGCCAAATTAAACCACAATTTACAGAAAGCATCTATGCAGATCCTTTACAAAGATTGCCCATTTCGTCCTGGTCGGACAACAGAGATGGCCGCTATGGAAGATTCTTGTTTGTGATTGGCTGAAACATAAACAATCATCACTTCTAAAATCGCTACGTCAAATAGACCCAGACTTTACAGGACAAAAAATTGCCGCAATGGACAATTATTGTTTCTGTCTGATGGAGTTCAACATACCAAAAATCTTCTCTGAAACAGCTTGGCCGAATGGAACACTTTTTTACATGAAGTATCTATGCAAGACCCTTTACAAAAAATTCTCCTTTTGTCTCAATCGAACAAAAAACCTTACCGTCATGAACGATTGTTATTTCTGATTGGCTGAAACGTAAAAATATCATCTCCTCTGAAACCTCTTGATGTGGAGCATCTGTGGAAGGTCCTTTACAAAGTTTCCTTATTTCCTACCGATCGGACAAACTTCATGGTCGCCAAGGACATTTCTAATTTCTGATTGGCTGAATCATTAAAACAAAATCTCCTCTAAAACTGCTTTGCGAAAATGTAAGGTGAGCGATACAAACTCAGCCATCTGAGCCTCTAGTTAAATGTTATTACAACTAAGTGAACAAACATCTTTCAGATGACAGAGAGTGGTCTAGATTAAAACAGCTTAAATTAGATCTTCAAAAATCAAAACTCAAACTATTAAATTAAAATGTATCGAATCAAGAATTAATATAATTTAACTTGAACTGAAACATTTTAGTGAAGATGAAGATGGAATTTAAGAAACAACTAGTAGTTTAACAAACATTCTTTCAAAGATAACAGAAAATTCGTTTACTTTAAAAAACAAAATCTAAAAGAATATTGAACAAAATAGACAACACTGGTAACATCAAACAATCAGGGATCTAAAACAAAATGTCTTGAATATTGGAAAATAGATTTAAAAAATACCCTTTAAAAATAAATGCTGTAATCAATTAAATCAAAAAGATAGTAAAGCAAAAAAAGGCTGAATTTAGGAAAAAAATATTCTGTGAATTGGAAAATTCAATAGATAAAATTCCGACTGAATATTGGGATCTAATCAAAAGGATGCGAAGACCAACAAAACCTTAAACGGACACAGAGAACGAAGAAATTTTCCATAACATAAAGGAACTTAAAGAGCATTTTCAAAACCTATGAACCTGTAGTTCAATCAACAGGATTTTTTGTAAAAAATGAAAGAAAACTTATAAAAAAAGAGTTGAGAAATGGCTATACTGAAGCCACAGACAAACTTTTCGCTATATCAGAAGTGAAAACTATAATAATAAAGAAATTAAACATGAAAAAGTCTTGTGGGCAAAATACAAAATGAAATTTAATAATAAACCATAGTAGCTATTAACATAAAAATTTTATACAAAATTATGATAAAAGAATGGTTTATACCAAGAAGATTGGAATCAATTATTCATTATAAAGCTACAAAAAGAGGAGATAAGAATATCTTGAATAATTATAGGGGAATCTTCATTTGAATCATCCCTTCAAAGCTAAACAAAATATACACTTTAAATATAAAGAACAAATTTAAAAATGTGACTGAATATAAATATCTTGTTGTGTTATCATAAATGATGGTAAACGGCATAGGTGTAGCATTGATCTACCAAACAAAGAAAAGAAAGTTCTATTCACAATGAACTCTTATGTTTCTGACTTTGGTTATATACCAGTAAAAGTCGCATGTAATTTAACCAACGTATGAGTAACATATGATTCTGTGATACATATTATGGACTAAAATGCAAATATAAATAATTTATATGTTGATTATTTATCATTCATTGATAAAACAACAATGGAAAAGAGGCAGCAAAATTTAATATATATACCCTTGGTTCCAAACAAACTGAAACAAAATTGGGACTTGAAAGTTTTATAAAGCAACAAACAATAACATATGTATCACGTCTAAATAATGAAAATTTGAATCCTCCTATAAAAGAGTCATTTATCTTGTGTAAAGAGTTAGATGAAGGGGAACTTATTGATGGTATACTTATGCCAAAACTACTTTAAAAGAAAATGATATTGAAATGAAAAAAATAATTGTAAAACAATTTTGGATTAAAAAAATTAAACAATTTGCATGTTTGATGGTCTCAAACTTTTACAAAGAAATGATAAATACGAATTGAATGATTTGACAGAAAATAATAAAATTTATTTATATAAATATTTAAAATACGAAAATAACATGGAATACTTTTTGAGTAATCCTTATAAAGAGACTCAAAAATATATAACTTTTCAGTTTACTTAATTTAGAATAAATGACAATGATTTATTTATTTAAAGGAAAGTTTAGAATACCCATGCGAGAGATCAAAAGTGCATAGTCCAAAGAGACAAGACAAATTTGAAACAAATTAAAAGATCAGAGGCTCCCAGGAGCCTATCATCGCTCACCTGTCATACAGTTGCCAAAATAAAGTTTATATTAAAACCATTTGAATTAACTATGGTTTGAATAGCACAAGCAAGTTTGACTGACGCATCCATCTTGGTTGGCGGATGCCGGATACAGTTCTGAAAGGAACCCATCTAGGGACCATTTCACCAAAGAATGGTTCCAATGGAGTTAAGTTTGAGAAAATATTTTTTATGAATTTTCCATAGGGTCCAACGTCACATTAAGTTGGGCAAATGCAGCTGTCTTGGTTGGCGGATGTGGTCAACGGACAAAATTATGAAAGAAGTTCCCCTGGGGATCATTTCAACAAAGTAAGGTGCCAATGGAGGAAGTAGATCCAGACAAGAAGAATTTTTGTCATAAAGTTCCATATTGGCCTATGTAAAACTAAGTTCGGCTGGGGTGGCCATCTTGGTTGGCGGGTGAAGTCATCGAACAAAATTCTGAAAGAGACCCAACTAGGAATCATTCCATCAAAGTTTGGTCCAATTGAGCAAGTAGTTTTCAGACTTATAATTTTTATCTAAATTTCCCATAGGGTCCTATGTAAAACTATATTCGACTGTGGTGACCATCTTAATTGGCGGATGGGGTAATCCGACATTATTATGAAGGGGACCAACCTAAGAACCATTTCATCTTTTAACTGAGCTAGCAGTTCAAGATAACAAAAAGTTTTTGTAAATCTCCCATAGGGTCCTATGTAAAACTAAGTTTGTTTGGGGCGGCCATCTTGGTTGGAGATTAGATTTGCCGGACATAATTTTGGAAGGAGACCACCTAAGGATCATTTCAACACAGTTTGGTAAAGATTTGCACAGTAGTTTCAAAGAAGATTTTTATAATTCATCCCCCCTTTTTTCTATTTTTAGCCTTGCGGCCATTTTGTTTGGAGGTCGTAGTCATTGGACACAATTTTAGTAAAGGACCACCCAAGGACCATTTCAGCCAAGTTTGGCTTAGATTGACTCAATACTTTAAGAGGAGAAGATTTTTCAAATTTTATCCCCCTTTTATCTATTTTTAGTCTGGCGGTCATTTTGTCTTAAGGTCGGGGTCGTCGGACACAATTTTGAAAGAGGACCATTCGAAGACCATCCCATCAAAGTTTGGTTAAAATTGGCTAAGCGGTTTCAGAGGAGAAGATTTTTTACTGTGGACGGACGACGGACGGACGTACGGACGACGGACACCAAGTGATGAGAAAAAGCTCGTATGGCCTTTTATGCCAGGTGAGCTAATAAAACATAAACAAAAGGAACAAAAGCTTGGAATCCACGAACTCCTTTACAAAACAGGAGTGGTATCAGGTGCTCATGAAGGTAAGCATCCCCTGTCTTGCGCGCGACACCCGTCGTGGAATCCTAAATCTCACATCCGGGTTAACGCCAATCCAAGAAGTGGTCTTACATAACCAGTAGGCAGGGGAAGCAGGAATATTGCCACATAAATATGGGAAGTTTACAATAGGAAAGTTGAAGTCAACCGGTTTGTCGTAAATCTTATAAATAAGTTTTCCCTCTTTGTCAATTTCGAGGAATAAATCTAGGTATGAAGCAGATTTTTTGGAGTCTATTGTCACCTTAATTTCTAGTTCACTAGGATAAATTTGGTCGACGGGAGATATTTAAAAAAAACCTAGAAAAGAAAGAAAATATAAAATATGTAATATTACTGATGAAGAAAACCACTTTTCTTTAACTGTAAAATTAATCAAGAAATAAAGATGGATTTCTTGAAGTATTATCTGTATAATTGACACGTGTCATTACCACGTGGCAAAGCCAGTCCACATGTCATTTTTATAACATATTTTCAAAATAATATCTTTTTCGGGGGTCAAAATAAAATTGTGGATGATATTTCTTTTAATAAAACAGAAGAGATCTTACATACCGACACATAATTCTTTGAGTTTAAAGTCATTTTTCATTCGCAAAGATTAAAAATTGGCAGTTTTATATTAATATACCATTTAACGTTAGTGCTGTCGTTTGTATTTGTTTATCCCCATTTAATTAAGATTGAAATTCTAATATATTTACAAGAATGAAAGATAAATATATATATTTCATAAAATTGACAATTTTTTTCAATATACTATGTCAATTCTTACTTAAAATGATTGTTGGAAAATTGGTTAATAAAAGTTCATTTTTTAAAATTTGTTTATATTTTAGTTTTAGTTAAAGAGATATTAAGTTCAGTGATAAATATGTGTTAACATGGGGAGTTGAAATAAATCAGCTAAGTGTTGCACACATTGAGCAGTTTATCTTCATTAATTTTGCCTGGGTCAATACCTTTCATCACGCACTTGTAAACAATTAAAGGCAGGCGGACAGCTTAAAAGGGGAGATGGAAGATGAAGGGTTGGGAATTCAGGGAAAGAATTGTGGGAGTTTTGAGAAAAGGGGAGGGAGGTGGGAGAGAAGAAAGTCGGAGGAAAAATAATTCCCACAGAAGATGAATTTATTGTTGTATCTACATTGATCTATTAACATGATATTATTTAAGTTATATGTATTTCACTTTTTAAAAGTTTGGGTTTTATCATACTAGTATGCTGATATTGTTGCCACATATTCAACGATAAAACTTTGACAGTTTGACTTTGATATATCGTTGTTTCAACGTTGTTGGAGACTATTTTTTAGTTAATCAGCATTGCAACCGAATCAGAACCAATGTATCTGCTCTTTCCGAGTACCATAGTATTTTCGCATGTAAATACGCGTTTTATTTTAAATATGATTTTTTTTAAAAAAAACACTCAGAACAATACAAATTGAAAATGATGTCAAGTAATGAAACCGGTCAAGAATAATAAGGAATTAAAATATAATTTTATGCAAAATTTTACATGACGTATTTAGAAATGGAAAAGGTATGGGGTAATGTCAGAGAGACTGCATTCCAACCACAAGAAAAACAGAGTAAATTTAGAGAATGACCCAATCTAGAAGTCTCTACAAGGCCTTACAATGGTGGAAAAAACACGCCATGTGGAAAGCTTAGATATAGGTCACGTGATATGTGAAATGGCTGCTTAATTTTTCGGAGAGAAAATGTGGTTAAAATTTTTGGACTTAATGTCTCTATCATTGGATTATTTGAGGCTGTAGTGTTTGCATATGTCACATATTTCATATATATAATGAGAAAATCAAAAGCAAGAACTAAGGAAGCTAAAAGAAAGAAAGGGAGTAGTAGTAGCAGTGAAACACATGAACATTCAAGTAAACAATTCAAATCGGATCAAACAGAAGGTGAAATTGACACAAACTTATCGGTGAGTGAAATTTTAAGTCGATCAAATACAGTACTTTATGATTGTGACAATTCTTCTGCAGTATTCGTTGAACCTAACATACAACCTAAATATTCTGAAATTTTAAAACTAAACACAGAACAATCGGATATGGCTTCAGGGGGTCAACAAAAACCTACAAATGTCAGCGAAGGTGTTTCAGATAAATTAGATTCTCTTATAAACGCCGTGAAAGGCCTAAAATCTAGTCAAGATGAAATGAAGCGAATGTTTGAATCCAAACTAGACAAACTTAGAACTGATTTAATGTCAAATGTAGATACCAAAATAAGGGCATTACGTGATGAACTCTCGATAGATATAGCACAAGAATCGAACCGTATTGATCAGGTGTTAACAACTATTCAATCAATGCAAATCCGTCTAGACGGCCTAGAGCAACAACCTATTGGTCGTAATCAAAGTGGTTACGGTACCGACGGAAATACACAATCAAACGGTCCAGAAGTGTCAGTTACGGTCAGTGGAATAACGGAAACGCAAGGAGAAGACATTACAAACAAGGCTCGTGACTTAATTCAAGCTTTAGGTGAAGACGTCTACTCATCAGTACATGTCGCAAGTGCAAACCGTTTACCGTCAAAAATTGAAAGTCGTCCGGGTATCATCCGAATTTGCTTCAGAGATACAAATGAAAAGATACGGGTCCTAAAGAATAAACACAAGTTAAAGGAAAGTGCTCAGTACAAAAATGTTTACATTAGAAGTAGTAAGTCGCGCGTTGAACGGCTGATAGAAATGAACGCTCGCGCAGTGCTTCGTACTTTACCTGAAGGTCGTAACATGCGCGTTGACGCCAGTGGCCGAATAAAGCCACGAAATCAAAATCAACACCCCCAACCTGAACCTCAAAATGAAGGCTCCGACTAGGATACTTCCCGGCCCACGGTCAGTATAAAATTAGGGAACATAAACATATGTGGATGGACAAAAAACAATTGTGATTTAAGAAAAGGTATTTTGTGTTCGTTGGATTGTGATATAATATGTGTCTGCGAAACGCATTTATCTGCAGGTGAAGACATTTTCGTACCAAGTTATTCCTGGTTTGGATATCACAGAACGGAAATTCATAATAGAGCACCAAAACCGTCAGGGGGAGTAGGTATTTTAATTAAAAAGTGGATAGTAGACGATTATAACGTATCTATCATTGATAAATCATTTGATGGAATTCTTGGACTTAAGTTTTTGAACAGGAAAACTGACTCTGATTTTATAGTTTTTGTATGTTACCTTCCGCCTGAAAATTCAGCAAGGGGTCGTGATGCGCAGTCTTTTTTCTCTCACTTATTGACACAGATATACATAAATGACGAGAGTGATGCTATACTGCTTGCAGGAGATTTTAACTCGAGAATTGGGTCCTTACCGGATTCTGTTAGCGATATCGATTGTGTACCTAAAAGAAAACCGTTAGACAAAAGTATCAACCAGCATGGACATGAATTTATCGATTTCCTAAATGAATCAAAATTTTGTGTATTAAATGGGAGATTAAGTGATTGTGATAATTTTACATCCATTTCGACAAAAGGAAAAGCAGTCGTAGATTATATTTGTGTTCCGCATGATATGTTAAGTAGGTGTAAATACTTCAGTGTGCTAACGGCAGAATCTATTGTTCACAATAACGATTTGATCGGACTAATAGGTGAGAAATCAAGAATACCTGATCATTCAGCGCTAATTACGGAATTTACGGTGGAACATTACGATCATGAAACAACGCCGGCGGACAATGTAGTTAACAGACCACAATTTAAGATTAATAAAATACCGTTAGACTTTATGAGCAGTGAATTAAGAAGAAATGCATTGATGAACATTATAACTAACATTGAACGTTGTAGGGATACACAGGAAAATATAGATACGATATATAAAAATCTATGTGACGAGATTATAGCAGAAATGAATGATAAAATTCCTAAGTATTCCTTTAATAACTCCAATAAGCGATTACGGACCAAGAAGCCTTATTGGAATGACAATTTGACTAACCTTTGGAACAATATGCGTATATGTGAAAAGAGGTTTATTCAATATTCAGGAAATCGACAAGGAAAAACATTAGTACGGGACGAATTTATAGAAAGTCGGAAGACATTCGATAGAACACTTCGACGAACAGAGCGCTCATATAGGAAGGCGGTGGCATTAGATATAGAGACAATGTCTAGTACAAATCCGAATGACTTTTGGGAAAAGATTCGGAAGCTGGGACCGAGAACGAATAAATCAATCCCTCTTGAAATTATTGACGAACTCGGGAATGTTATCAGGAATGAACGAGATGTACTTGAAAGATGGCGGAGTGACTTTGAGAAATTATATAACGGCTCACAAAGTGATGAATTTGAAACGGAACATTACAATCGATGTAAAATGCATAAGTATCTTCTAGAAACCAACATGAGTGACCCCTTATACACAGAAAATGAAATTTTGAATAGTGATATAACAAGGGACGAAATAAACGCTATTGTTATGCACG
The DNA here is from genome assembly GCA_034783895.1 of Geukensia demissa. Lineage (NCBI taxonomy): Eukaryota > Metazoa > Mollusca > Bivalvia > Mytilida > Mytilidae > Geukensia > Geukensia demissa. The sequence goes on along the minus strand of JARWCS010343691.1, from coordinate 1,456 downwards.
CGAAATCTAAATCGGCAAGTGGATATGATGAAATTCCGTATGATGTTTTGAAATTCCCACTAATCATCGACACACTAAAGCAACTGTTTCAAATAATTTTCGATACCAGTATTATCCCTTCTATCTGGAGAAAAGCAATTATTTGTCCAATTTTAAAGGATCCATCGTCAGACCCCCGTATACCTATGAATTACAGGGGTGTAAGTTTACTATCATGTGTCAGCAAACTGTATAGTGCATTCATAAACAAGAGGTTAACATTTTTTCTTGAATCTGAAGATATTTTAGCCGATGAACAAAACGGATTTAGGAAAAACAGGTCATGTGAGGATCACATCTTTACATTAAACAGTCTGGTAAAAAACAATCGTAATGTGTTTGCGGCCTTTATTGACCTCAGGAAATGCTTTGACTTTATCGACAGAGACATGATGCTCTACAAATTACTGTTAAATAATATTGATGGAAAGATGTATAATTCATTGAAAAGCATTTATCAACAATCAAGTTCGTGTGTCCGTATCAACAATAAGCTTACGAATTGGTTTGACTGTTCAACTGGCGTGAAGCAGGGAGATAACGTTTCTCCTACACTCTTCTCAGTTTTTATCAATGATTTAGTGAGTGAAATAAAAACACTGAACAACGGTTTCGATATTGATAATAAACAACTATCTATCTTGCTTTATGCTGATGACATTGTTCTGTTGGGTAAATCAGAAATGGAATTGCAACAAATGTTAGATGTGCTTCACCGATGGTGTAAACGATGGAGGGTGTTGATTAATACTGATAAATCAAAATGTGTACACTTTCGAAAAGGACGCAAAGCTCAAAGTGATGTAACTTTTTCAATAGGAACTAATGTTTTAGAAACTGTTGAAAACTACAAGTACTTAGGTGTGACATTCAATCGCAACGGAAATTTTAACATTCACACAGAGACTCTAGCTAAAGGGGCAGGACGAGCTCTCGGAAAAGTTATATCTAAAATCCATAATTTAAAAGATTTCGGTCTTCAGTCTTACGAAAAACTGTACTATTCATGTGTAACCCCGATCCTTGACTATGCATCGGCTATTTGGGGCGGACGAAAGTTTCAGTGTATTGACAATATTCATAATAGAGCTATTCGATATTATCTTGGTGTGCACAGATTTGCCCCTGTGTTAGCAATATATGGAGATATCGGATGGATACCGAGTCAATATAGACACTGGGTGAACAAAATTCGATATTGGAACAGACTTCTACTATTTGATGATGATCGTATAACGAAATGTGCGTTTAATATGGATTATTCACGTTGTACTAACAATTGGTGTAGTGACATCAAAGATATTTTTACTGAACTGGATTTACTACATTTTTATGAAAATAAATCTATTGTGGATATAAAAACTGTAGAGAAAGCAGTTCGTGACTATTACAGTCGTATATGGTATGATTCAGTTAG
>JARWCS010343671.1:0-11416 GCA_034783895.1 Geukensia demissa | reverse complement strand
AAGAAATAAATGAAGGCGTACACTTAGAGCTAGTTATCTCAAGAATAATTACGCCATAACTGTAAAATATAAGAGCAAACGTATTCAAGCACGGGGAGATTTTCAAATTTAACACGTTCAATTATATTGTACAACTATTCAGTTAAGGTCGAGATTTGCAGTAAGCACGTACATGTATCTGGTTCGGTTTCAAAATATCTGTTTATATATTTGACTAAAATTGATTAATTGTTGGCTGCTTTAATTCCAGTGGCAAATATTTCATGCATTTTCTGGACGATGGGTTGTGTTCGGAAATGAGGTAAACCCATTTGCACGGGACTCGATTTTTGATATTTATAAATACCAAAACACTAGTTTTGACTATCACAGGAAAATGGAATGGTTGAATAGGGACTGAGAACAAACTTGTAGCGGCCCAAGGCATTCAAACTCGTCACCACTATGGTCCAGCGTCTGGCTTTGGGAGACGCGTACATGCTGGGTCAACTATAATGTCCGAGCTCGGAGAATGCTCCATTACCCAGAACAAAATAAAGAAAGAAAATGGTGTGCGTGTACTACATGCGTATTGTTATAATTTCGTTTCGCCAAAAAATTCATTGTAAATGAGGGCGAATTGACATGTATCAGCAAAAAATTGCTTCTGGTTCTAAAATTATGTTCGGCGCTGTAACAATAAGCCAAAGTTCGTGTAGGAATATAGGAATATTCTTTAGCGAGCATATTGAATCTTTCCCATGTAAATAGAATTGGAAAAAAAGAGAATCTTTCAAAATTACCCGAAGAAGTGAATTTAATACAGTGGATTATGTCTTGCCAAAAAAATATGCCCTTTTCAGTATTAACAGCAGGGTTTGTACTGTTGCTTGAAAACCTTAAAAGTACTTGAAAATAAAAGCTGAAAAATCAAGAACCTGAAAGTGCTTGAAATTTGAAAATGGTTCCTTCAATATCAAAATTCAAACAACGTACAATATCTAAGTATAAAGAAAGTCAAGCTGCTCAAATTCCAATTATTATTTATACTTAATCATTCAAATAAAACTAGCCGTTCGTTTTCTCCGCATGCAGGTTTGACCGAGATGAAGAAATAATATCACATGAAAAAAGGCACTAGGTTTCTGAAAGGGACGTACCTGGTTGTAGGGGATTTATAATCAGAATCCGACCACAGGAAACATTACAGATGCCACCGTGTTTACAGCATGGCACGTTTTAAGCACATTGAAGACCGGATAGAACAGCTCACTTTGAGTATTTCAGTTACAACGGTAAATTTCCTTACACTATCCCTCCGCTAATTTTTCGATTGGTAGTCTTAAATCAAAAATCTACATTACATGAGGTCCAATGGTCAAACTGCAAAACTGATAATATATTTGATACCAAAGTTGAAGATTCATCAATCCGAAGAAAAATACAAGTTCATACTGTCTTATTTATATTAAAGCATTTAGGATTTACTCTGTTTATAATCTAGGTTAAAAGAACATAAATACTTGTGATAATAGTAAGAGAGAAGTCTGACCTTTGGAAGATAATATTTCAAGAAAATAGTAAACAAAAGTACAAAATGTCAAGACCAATTAGGCTTCAATTCAATATCAAAGTTAGCTATTTAATTCCTCCAAATGAGAATTACAACAAAGGATTCCCGCGTTAAATAATATAATAATGAGATTAAAGAAACCCTAATGGCATTTGTTACACCTGAACAAAGTAACAGACTACAAAAAAAATTTTTGTGTACTTAAAATATGAAAATTTACTGAGGTAATTATTTATAACAAAGAATTTTATTTAAAAAAATAAAGCTTATTAACATCGAAGCTATTACAAGCAAATCAATATAAAAACATTTTACGCTGAAAAACTGTACATTTGCAATACATTTAATAATAACATCTTAACCACACATATACCCCTTCGTTTTGATTTGAATGAAACATTGTTCGTTTCACCATTACATTGTGTACATTTTAGCACTGAGGTTCCCACCGATACGACACCTGACGTTATAGCACCTGTGTGCTAAGAAAGACAACTCAAAGAGATATACAACACTTGCGTGATGTTATCTATGTTGTTTTTTGTAGGATATGAAATGTTGAAATATTAAATTATGTTGTTTACTGGGGCTAGCTTCGATTATTTATTAGATTGAACATTTATCGACAAAATTGTGATGTCGACTTTAACATTTCGGCAGTGATGATTCAACCTAGGAGCAACATATCTACCATACATTCCCCCAGCTGTAAAATGACGTCCCGTCATTGACGTTGGCTAGTTGTTGTTTAATATCTGTAAATTAGTTACGGCAGAGTCTGTCTTTAATCCTGAAAAAAGCAATGTTTGTCAGAGATCCATGTAATTTGCCTTTTGCTTTCAGTCCGGATTTGGTAGTACTAGCAGCATTGCTCGTCTTTTATTCTACAGAAGAGAGCCATGCTGGTGTCGCCGCTTTTTTACTGGTCTTCTGACCGGTACTGGTGGTGTTATCTGAGGTGCCTCTGCTTCATTAACCTTTAGTTCCTCCACCTCAGCAGTGTCGGAAGTGTTTTTATAGCTGTCTCCATTTCTGGCTAATGACTAGTCGTCCCTAAATGAACAAGAAACTTCATGTACAGTTTGTGACCCAGTTCATACATGTTGACTCATCTGTATCTGATATTTCCGTCTGTTCTTGTGCTACTGGTTTCTTCTGTTGGCTTGTTTTTTGGTCTCGGTAAGCCTTTGGCATTGTTGGCTGGCTATCTTGTTCTCTAATGAATCATACTGGCGACAGTAATGAGTTCCATCTTTTTCTCTGCTCCGACTTCTCTCATTAATAAAAAAAAATATGAATTTCTTGATTCGGCTGATCAATTACTGCATACGAAACATTCAACAAACATCATCCTATTTGTCAGCCAGTTTGTGCTTTTCGTCATGTGCTTCTATTTTCACTAAAACTCTACCATTTGAACTGCTGTCCAAAACTTTGAGATCATAGTTTTTCTTCTGCTATAACTGAGCTTTTCTTGAGGTTCCTGCGGCCAGGCGATAAGCATAGGTAAGTATGTTTTGAAGTTCTTTATAAACTTACTGGCTGCTAGATTAGTTTCTTGATGCAGTCCAAAAACTGAGACTCCCGAACATCAAAAAGAAAGTTGCAACTCCTATTGTCTCACAACGGGTGCAGATGAAGGCGTTTACGATATATGCCACATAAGCTTTCCAATTGAATTTTTGTTGTGGATTGTGCGTCCCAAGCATACCAAGCAATGTTTTGTTAAACTTTCACATATCCCGTTACCCATTTGGTGGAAGCCTGATGATTTGGATTTCTTCTTACCAGTAAGTATGCACGACTCTTTGTGATGACATTACTTGTTGGCTCCCTGGTCCGAGTGAAACATTTGAGGTATGACGTAATGAACTATGAAGTTATCAATCAAAAGGTGTTTGAGCCGTGGTCCTTGCGTTTTGATTCTTCGTTGTTACAGTCTGTTCATATCTACTTACCTGACTAATTAACACAAGTATGTGTTGATGTCCACTTTTTGACTAACCCAGCGTAAGGATGTCTATACATACAATTTCTTACGAGAATTAAGTGGTAAGTTTTAACCAATTGTGCACGCTGATTGTTTTGACCTCTTTGTCTTAGTTCACCGTCACATTGATTAATCCACGTCATTGCCCAGACCAGGCCAGTTAAAGAAATCACAGATAATTTAGTGTCTGATCCTTGCCTGGGTGACCCATATCATTATGGACAACTTCCAAGACTATGTTAATATGTGCAGCCGACAGTAAGTTGAGATTTCCTATCTTCACCAATGACAACATCCCTGTAAAGTGTCCTACTTCTGCAACTGCTGGTTTCATTTCTTCCTTTCCATAATGAAAAAACGCTTGTAGATCAAGCTTTGCAGAGGTGAGCACATAGTGATGAGATTGTTGTTGGTCAAAAACTGTAAATCTAGTACCGTATAGATAGTCTCTAAGCTCGTCGCAGACAGCCGACTCCGAAGCCAGTAATTCAAATGGTAGATGACCGATGGCATAACCTAAATTTGGAGGAGATACCAGGAGTTGTTTAAGATTCTAAAAGGCTTGGTCGTGTTCCGCTTCCTGATTTCATAGATTATGTTGACTCTTTGTGGTTTTAGGCTGTAAGATTCGGTTGAAGGTCATATAGTGGTGTTCTAATATTATTGAACTGCTTAATAAAGCGGTGATAGTAGCCAATGAATCCAAAAAAACTTCTGCCGTCTTCTGGGCTAGTTGGACTCTGGCCAAATGATCGTCTTGACTATTTTGTCAGAATCAAATGTAAACACCCTTAGCGTATACAACATATAAACAATTGTCCGCAGAAAGCCTCAAGTTGGCTCGGCGTATTCTGTCAAATACGTGGTTCAGATTTTTAATATGTTTCTTGTATGTTATAAAAAGATACTAACATCATCAGATGCAGCATACCTTTAAGTGGATATCAGATGGACAGTCTTCCTCCATTCTTTAGAAGGTTGATGATGAATTGGTTTACCCAAAAGGCATTCTGTTATATTCATAGAATCCAAGTGGTCTCACAGTCAACGCAGTTCTTTCGTTATATTGTTCCCAGATTTCGATTTGATAATGCACACTCTTCGTGTGGACTGTGCTGAAAAAGTGCTTCAATTTAGCGAGTATAACCGCCCTTCCAACTTTGGTAAGGTATAGCCGTCTTTCTTTATTAACTTTTTTAATTGTCGATAGACGACTCATAGCCTCAGTTTGTCGTTATTCTTCTTAACAAAGACGATATTGGAAGCCCAGAGGCTATGTGATGGACTTATAATTCCTGCTGATAGAAATTGTCGAAAATATTCTATTTATTCTATCTCTAGATATTTACAATTAGGTTGCAGTTCTGAGAATTATACACGACAGGTGTTGTTTTTTAGGGTATGCTTGTTTCTATGTAACCAGTGTCTGTACGGTAGTATTTGGCTGAATAATATATTGGATTCCTAACTGCATTCTCAATAATGTATTTGTTGTTGTTCTTTATGAGTAAGATGGATCTAAACGTCAAATAGCAGGTTGTTGTTTAATCTTTGGATTCTGAAAATATGTTTTCAAACATTTCCTTGGAAGTATCGATATTGGACCGTGGATAATTTGTTCCCAGCAGTTATTGTACTTCTTTACTGAAGTTACTGTCTGGAATTACAAGAAGTATATACAGAAGACATCTATCATGTATTGACAATTCTACTTTAATGTATCATTAGTATGGAAGTTGTTGTCCTTCAGCATATTCAATATCCTGAATTTTCCTAGCACTTATAAGTGGTATGTCGGATTAATGTTTTCTTACGTAATGTTCGCTAATGGTCCATACTTTTGATCGAGTGTCTAAATTGCTTTCACCTTGTGTCAACAAAATTTCACTCTGCTTGGTCCAAATAAACCTATGTGGTACAGTGTTAGTACTTTTTTAGTTTTTTTATCACTGTTAATTGTTTCAATGTCAAAGGTTTACTTTGTCTTTGCAACTGTATAAAAGATGAGCGATTACAGGCGTCTAGGAGCAAGTGGTTAGCCTTTTTTTTTAGTTTAACATGTTCTAGTGGTAGAATTTTTTTAATATTTACTGCTATACCATATTTATGTACGAGTTCAAAAATTCCCACCCATATCTTAGTCAAACTTCCTCACAGTCATGAATGATAAATAACCAAAAAACTCCTTTGACCATGAGTATGCTTTTTAAGACACAAGTCTATTATTTTATTTGCCATTTTTCATATATGCATGAACAATCATTTCTATTATAAAAGATAAATGAATTTGCCAACCTAATACAAAATGCATCATTATGCACATTAGTAGTCAAAACAAAGTATATGTCGACATAAAACGTTGTTTTGAGTAAAAAAACATTATAGATTCTAACAGCGATACTAGCAGTGCAGTCTCCATTGAGTCCAAATATTTAGTCATCTCAGCAGTGATTTGTTTATTTTTCGTATCGAATATAAATTTTAAAAGTCCCGTTTGAATCCGATGGGCTGTAATTATGATTTACCTAACAATATACTATTTTCTTTAAAAAAAAACTAGCGGCTCAAAGGGCTGGGACTGTATCACTCACCTGATACTTCGGATTGGAGTTTATATTTATGCAACTCTTATAATCATTAGAACTTTTTAAATGCAATTAGTGGCTTTAATTGTTTTTTACACATTTATAAACGCCCGATGTTCTCTTCAATTTCAAAACCACATGTAGAAATCCAATTGCTAGAGTCTGTGAGAACACCACTCCCATGAAAAAATGCCTTACCACATGAATAGATTATTTGTCAAACATGGTGATGAATTTTATAGGAATATTTCAAAAAAAACTTCGGCATATTGATATTTATGTTGATCTTTCGCGAACTGGTTGGTCCATATGGTAACAGTTACCGGTAAAAAAATAAGTTGACCTTATCCCGGATTGACGTTAACCCGGATCAAAGTTTAAGGATTCCTCTACGGGTGTTTCGCGCAAGACGGGGGATGCTTACCCTTCTGGAGCACCTGATCCACTCCTATTTTGTAAATGAGTTCATGGATTCCAAGCCTTTTTTTTGTTTTTGTTTTCGTTTTATCTTTTAGTTTTGTCTTGGCTTTTGGACTATGCACTTCTGATCTCTCACATGGGTATTCTACACCTGACTTTTAAAATTGAGGAATTTTTGTCTCTTTTAAAACAAGAAAATACTGTAAATAATTGCATTTAAAATACACAATGCTGATGGAACCAATATCAAATATTATATGTTAACATGCGTTAATTATATAAGGCTGCGATCGTCTAAAATGTAATAGTAAATATACGGGGAAACGGGGGATGACCTTAAATGGTATGTGTTGTTATAAGTTACCTGTTCCTTTTTCCTTGAACGCAAAAATAACTTTTAAGTGATGTATAAAAACAAATGATATATAAAAACAATAGGTGTTTTTATAATTATCTAAAAGTTTTATAAGTCTTTAACTGTTAAAAATAATCAGTGACGTTGATAAAATATTTAATGTCTTTGATAAGAAAATATAGTATACTTGGGATTGAAATCGTAAGAAGAACAAAAGAAAATTAGAACTTTTTTAATTAACTTTCATTTAAAAAAAAGCATTTTGCGAATAGAAATGTTTATTAGTACAAGACATTCTAGATTATATTTTTATTTCTCAATGGATATTAGGGATAAAGCGTTAATAAGACCTGTATGACATGTTCAACTGAACGGCAATTAATCAAACTTTAGAAAATCAAGTACGTTCAATAACGTCCAAGCTGGAAACTGGTTGAGCATGAGCACAGTCATATACTATATGGATCAATTACAATAAAAATGTTATACTATAACTTGAAATACTTTAATATTAAAACTTAACTAAATAAAATGAAATAAAGTAATCTAACATGAGATACATTGGTATTCTACACTTGACTTTAACAAGATAATTCAATCACAAGTCATGAAAATCAATGTTACTCGATCAATTCAAATCAATCACATATTGAGAAATCTGGATATTGAGCTACAGTTATTTCCCTTCTTTCAATTGATTTCCTTCAAATACTTTTTTTAGAAATTAAAAGTTAATAGACTAACATAAAACTTTTTAAGACTAAAAAGGCATTTTTCAAATTTTGTTAAATAAAAAATTAAATATGCGCCGTTAACATATATAAGACCACTTACTATATAGGCGAAAATTAAGAGCCAGTCTACATGCATCGTAAAAGTCTACACATAATTAAATTGTTTTTTGTTGAAAATTTCATTTCAGATTATAATGTTCATTTTGCTATCAAAGCCTGTCCATGTGAGAAATAGTTTTCGACGAATGCACTGCAATACTTCAAACAGAGGAGATAACACTCAATGTTGTAGTAAAACCTTTGTAAATGTTTCAGGATATATCGATTGTGAATAAAAAGTCCGAAAAAATTACTTTATCAAAATTGTACCTTATGATAGTTCAAATATTTAAATTACATATTTGTAGCCTGTTCTTGAGTATTAATTTTCGTGGAATTTCAGTTTATGTTGATAGCATTCTGTATTTTCTAGGACGGTAATTGTTAGCATGTGTATTTTCGACTTTTCCAGATTCCAATGCATAATAGACGGATGGGAGCGTAAGTTATATGACTCCCAGTCCATGCCAAGCTTCTTTGTTTTTGATTGGTTTTCAAAGACTGATTGTCTTCGTCTGAAGTCTTCCATTTTATTGTTTGTGTGGTTCATGATCAAGAATGTCAACACAAAATGTTATAAACACAGTTAGTCCGACGATTTCAGATTGTATTGTCGCTAAACATCAGGAATGATAAGATTGATACAATACCAAATTAAATAATATCTGTATAAAAAAGCGATACGTTTATTAACATCTGTACCAGCAAAAACAAGTTTTTATATTCTGATTATAACGCCGAACATAAATCTTTTGTTGATAAGTTTTTTAAACGAAAGATTGAGATTCAATGGATCAGTTTTCAATTTACATGCATAATATGTGATGTTCCTATAAGATGTATCATAAGATATCTCTTGACGTATCAAATTTGTAAATTATCAGTTGTGTATTTCTATTTTGTAACGGTTTTAGAATTTTGTTAACGTCTTTATGCATAAACTACTCTGTTCAGGTTTTAAACCACATCTAAAAAATGAATACGGTCATTACCAAAATAAGGTTAATTGTAGGTTCTTTTGGGAAAATGTCTTTTGTAAATCATTGATCTTTTCAATTAAAAAAAAGAATTAAAATATCAACCAAGTATCTAAAAGTCATATTAAACTTTTCCACTAAATCTGGTTTCGAACAGTTTATTAACTTTTGCCATACTTTGTGATTGATAACAATGTAAAAATAGGTTTGCAATAAGAGGAGCGCAATTTTTGCCCATTGGTATGTAAACTATCTTCCGATAAACCGTTTTTGCCAAATCGTTCATAAATATTATCAAAAAAGCGTTCAACTGCTTTAATGATGTTGGTTGATGTCCAACACGTGTATTTATTTATTGCAAATTATATCTATTGCAGTATATGTAAGAACTACCAGACAATTTTAATTACCTATTGATCAGATATGAAAACTTTTTCTTAATGAGATAATGTTGTAAAGTGGTAAACAAAGTAGAATAATCAAAACTTTTCATTGTAGAAAAAGGGACTTAGGCATTTCTTTGTCTAAAAAATGTAGTGAATTTTTTACACTCCAAAAATAATTGATAGACGAATTTTCTTAACATTTATTACCTATAGAAATCAATTGTTGACATGCGTTTTGTATTCATGTGTTCCTGTGTAACGCGAATGATTTTAATCTATATGTTTTGATACAAAGATATTTAAGTTTAATACTACAATTAAACGTTATATTTAAATTTTAAAATCAATATGAGACAGTTTGATTGAAAAGAAATTATATTACAAATCTGAACCAACAGAATTTTTAATCAAATCCTAGATTTAAGTGTTCGACCTATTTTGGTTCCTCCTGCTAACTTCAGAAAACGTGGAAATTATTTACTCTTTCAGCTTGTTGAAAATTGTTTTTAGGTAAATATGCATTCAGATTTTTTCAGATTTATTATATTTTATTGCCGTATAAAAATATGATTGAATATAAGTTATTACAACTTGATATATATATAACCTCTCCTTACAAGTGAATACATAGCATACCTAAATTTATTTAACATTGGTAATTTTGCATTTTGATGACAGCAAGAAAATTATAAAACATGTTCGTTTAAATTCTAATGTAATAGAATGCAACGAAGCAAGATAAAGAAAAGAAGACGACACATTTTTTAATGATAGATTCATAAACAATGAGAAATATATCAATAATAGTAAGAAGAACAGAGGAAATACGAAAGTACTGTTTATATTCAAATATAGAACAGTATTGTATAGTACAGTGGCTGACGAGTTACTCGGAATCTTTTCCTGTGCTTCGTAACCAGACGCACTTTAAAAATATTTTCTCATTCCTTTCACAGCTAAAATCGTCATTTTAAAAAGGAAACATCTATATCTTTGTCGTTTTCATGAAAGTCCTTACAAAAATACCTGTAGTCACTGTAAAGCCGGAAAATCAAAGAAATAGAGAATGGAATGATCAAAATGATACCTACAATGTCATACAGTATTCTATACAATTTTTACTCGAAATAACCCTGGTTCCGAAGAGCAGCATTGATGTTTTAATCGGGTTTGAAGAATATTTAGGTGTCGAATACCTCTTTCATACTACTCTGAGGCCTTACAACAATAACCCACAATTCGTCTTCTGAATAAAGCAAATAATTTCAAGTTTCTGACAGAAAGTTCAAACAGATAATATCAATGTAGATTCGTTCTCCAATAAAATTTCACCAAAGAGTAAGCAAAAATCAATCCTCATATAGTTTAAAACGAACAAATTAAACAGTTAATAATTTTAAAAGTCAACGATAAGCAGGCTTAAAAAACATACTGTTAAACTTGTAAGGTGAGAAGAGATTTATAATTTGTTGAAGCCCTTTCAATCCACGAGCCAGTGCTTAGTTCAAATTAATTATTTCTCATATTTCATGGAAATGTAAATTTATGAGTTAAGGTAGATGATAATAATTAAAACTCGAATTAATGAGGATGTTTTTGTTTTATTCCAGATAACACCAATCTGCATGGCACTGCATGGTCTATTGGTAATTTTAGGAATTATGTTATTTATAATTGAAACAGTATATATGCAGGTAAGTTATACTAAGTCTTTTCTTTTGCGTAAGAGTTGCCTCACATTTCGGTTTATTATTATAAGTTCAACGGCAGAAATAAAAAAGAAATCGTGATGATGTTCATTAATTCCTAACATTCCTAAAAAGTATACGTTCGGACTGTTAATCCGGAAAAATCAGATATAGAATTTGGAAATCGAGTTATCATTTAGCAAAATAGCATAAATCTAACATTTGATACATTTGTTGTAATTGAGGTATATAAGCGTGATCATGATATCCTTTGTGCTAGATATTTAAGAGACAATTTTACATTTCTGCTAAATGTCTGTTGATTCTAATTAGGACAAAACCACGATTGCGAATAATTAAATGGCTGTATAAACAAAATCTTTTTTCTAATTTTAGTCAAAACATAACCACCAATACCTTTATGAAATCCTAAAAGTGTACCTACCTTGATTAAAATTGGAAACAATAAACCTATCCTTTTCTGTTAAAAAAGTTTTTACTTACTTCTATTGAAAAGTGTCTTAATTATTGAGCAGAAAAAAACCACATCCTACTTTTTACGGAAACGTGGTAAATAAAGCTCGGAAGTTTAAACAAAATCCACATAATCTTAAAATTCATCTTAATAAA
>JARWCS010343660.1:0-11417 GCA_034783895.1 Geukensia demissa | reverse complement strand
GCTAACTTGTTTCCGTCCTGAATATGCATGAAATATTTGCCACTGGACGTAAAGCAACAATCAATCAATCAATCAATCAATCAACCAATGATAAAGAAATGGACCAAATAATTGATTAAAATTCTCTGGGTTTTTCTTGTTTAGTTCAATTAATATAATAATTTAATTTATTTAACCAATTAACTTGAGATCCACCCTTTTTTATTTTAATTTTGTTAAAGAGCCAATCAAAAAGGCAGCAAAATATTCAAAAGCTATTTTAAAATGAAATGTCTAAAGTAAATAAATAAATAAATAAATAAGAAAAAATGCAACGCATGCAGTGATTTGCCGTTACCTGACACTGTTTAAAGTCCTAAAAAATAAATAGAAAAGGGAATAATTTCGTAATTTATATATAGATTTCTTTAAATAGTTTTCTGATGCATGTTTATCATATATATATATATTTATGCCTAAGGACCAATAAATATACCTAGACCTTTCTGGCTACCGACATGGAGGATAAAGGGGAAACCCCCTCCCCTAAAATAAAAAATATAGTTATACGAATGTCGTATCATTTTCCTTTAATCTGTAGATAAAACGCAAAATCCTTTTAGCCTCGCTGGTCATTTAACTTACAATCTTGTATCTGCCCCTGGCAGTAGCAGTTATTGTATGAAATGAAATTACAGAAACAAATATTAACTTTCCGTAGTTAAACATTTGTCCACCAAAACGATAACGATCGGAAGTTAAGCTCGTTTTTTACCTGCCAAGTTTAGATTGGTTGTCAACATTGAGAACATCATAATTTCTGGGTTATCATGGTTCGAATTCGGGGAAGTAATACAACAAAATATGATACATAATAATTATAAAAATATAATTTGTGTTAAACTGTGAAAGATGAGATCAGCTGAATTTGATTAACAGATTATCTTTTCGACAATCAAGGGATAAGGTATGCTTCATACGAACACATTAGGTCGGAACGAACATTCTGCTGCATTAATTTCATTTACTAATAGGTGTATATAAAAAGTAAATTACGTCTTGGTACATAGACAATCCAACTGGCAGATGTCCAAATGTATCATAAATATCTCCCCTGGTTTTCATCTAAGGAGAGGTTCACGAAGGGCAAACTTTTGCCCTCTCTTAAAAACTAGTTTTTTTATGATATTCTTCTAAAATATGCTTTATTTTGGTACAAAATGCAATATTTTGTCATTTTTTCTCAATTTTGACTATTTTTTGTGCTAAAATGTAAAAAATAATAAAAAATCACGTATATCTTGAAATAATCAATAAAAAATAAAAACTACGCCTTATAGTTCGAATGATAAGTATCATTTATTTCAGTTAAAGTTTTCATATAAATAATAGTTATCGATCATATTTCTTTTATTAGAATAATTTGAGGAGTGGTTGTAAAATTGAATTCATTTACGAAAAATCACATTTTTCAGAAAATGATCAATTTAAAACGAAAACAAAGTCGAATTATAAAATGAATGACAAATGACATTTTTTTCGATTATAATTTTCATATAAATGATAGTTTCTATCATACTTCAACATTTTTGGGGAAATTCTTTTTAAAGAAAACTTTCGAGAAATAGTCAATTAGAAATAAAAAACAGTACCTTACAATTCAACTGAAAAACAAGAAGCACTTGTTTTAGTTAGAGTTTCATATATATAAATAACTTTCGATTATGTTTCATTAATTTGAGTAATCATTTCAGTGAAAAAATTCATTTTTCAACTGAAAAAATCGCATTTTTCAGAAAATAACCAATTTAAAATGAAAACGATGCCTAAAAATTTTAATGAATGACAAATAGCATTACTTCAATTATAGTTTCATCTAAAAGGTTTTAATAATTTAATCACATTAACAACAAATAATGAAATTCAAAACATCATTATTTATAGCATTGAAAATTTGCTTCATTATTTAATGGATTAAAAATACCAGAAAAATATTCCAGGAAAATGTTATTTCATGCAGTGTTGAAGCAACAAAAATATTGCAGTACATATTTTAAATGATATATATATTTCTGAACGTGAGACTTTCGACAAGGTTGGTTCAAAATGTCAATATTCAGATAGGAAATTAAAAATACAATGTATATTTAAGCTATGTACAATAGCAGCTACTTCAGGTAAATACAAATAGCAGCTATGTTATTGAGAACTACCAGATGAAATGTCTTGCATCTTTCTTGTCACTAGATATAGATGCTACGCCCTATTATTAAATGCATTACATTACCATAGATATTATTATCATAGATTTGCTATTTCTATGCGCCATTTGTATCAGACACCTTCAATCTATTTATTAGAATTTGCATTTGTTATGAATTAATATAAAGGTACAAGATGTGGGAGGGTTGGAAGTTAATTACGTCCTACGCAGCAAATTAAATTCAGTCGGTCGGAATGTAAGGTCTAATATGAGGTAGTGCAGGTATTGATATTGCTGCAATATAGCTCAACAAAAGTTATATTAAAGATATATGTTGCCAAAAATGTCATGAACGACATAACATCTTTATTTATTTTTTACATTCTAAATATTTAAAAATATTTTCAATTTATACATTTGGTTTTTATTAATAAATGGTACATTCGGTTAAGATCAGAATGTGATTTTGAAAATTTCTTCTTCCGCCAAGTGAGGTAACACTGTACAAACAACAAACGGCAATAACCAATTGTTTTCATATGCGATTTGTACGTTGTTTGCTATGTTCCTATACAAGTGCAAAATTGAAATTTCACTTGTATGTAGAAACAATACTAAAAAAATATATTAAAATTTCCAGACTGTCCTTGCTTTCGAAGGGTAATTTTTTTTATGTAGAAACGGATTGATCTTCCTTGATTTGCATAGTCATATCTAACCTTAGATCACAAACTTGTGGTATTGACTTTTTCTATAATTGCAAATATTAGTTCTAGAAAGTAAATACTTGTATAAAATTGAACCTAATTTAATAAATTGTAATAACTTTTATAATTGCATTATCATTTTTAAGCATTTAGAGTATAAAGTGCTTTTTCAACATTTAATCATTGCCGGGGGAGGTAACTCAAATGACTTTATTTTACAAAGGATTGCACTATGGAATTATAGATTTATTAATGTAGCAAAAAAAAAAAAAAAAAAAGAGATCGGTGATCCTAAGTTTTCTTTATTATTTCTTGATAATATATGATAAGAGCTATCTTTTACTGTTTTATTTTAGAATTCTTGAAAACGAATTCGGTGACGTAGACATTTGTTTATATTTTTAATAGCACAATATATGTTATCTTTTGACAAAGAATAAACAAATTTTATCGATTTTTATTGAGACACCCCAACCTCCTTAAGTGTGTGCAGTGGTTGCTATTTTCATTTTATTAAAGAGTTATCTAAATGCTCAACATTTGAACTGATGACATAAAAAATATTTCCAAAATTAATTTTAAATTTTATTAAAAAAACTTATTTTCAAGAGCACATAAGGCATAGAAAAATTCTGCATACCTACTCCATTGTACTCTTTGTGACTGGGAACAAAAGCTTTTGATCCTAGCTTGTGATGAGCTCTAAATGTAGCCGATTCAAATCAACTGCACTGAAATTAGACTAGGTAGAAGTTTTAATTCGGGATATCTTTATAATAGTTGTTTAAAAATGACTTTTCATGTTATAAAACACTAGTAATTATAATAAACGCCGCGTGAACCAGGTTTGTCAGGGGCAATTAACCTGTATAGGATGTTGATATAACGCCTGCAACGCTGATTTGTTGAAATATATGACACATGGTTAATGTTAACCATATTCTGGTTGAATATAATAAAAATAACCAAATTTAACAGGAGTTATCATTGAACTAGAATCGAGTTAAAACGAAGAACACCCAAACCTAGATATGTTTTGATGGACACGAAGTAATAAGGGGAAATGAAGATATATTTAATAATAAAAAGAAATAATATTTACTTAGTCATACCATCGGAATAAGTTTTAAACAAATTGAATGTAATTTGAAGGTAAAGCTATGGAATAAAGGTGGAAACTTTATAATGGTTTATTGTATCTATACAAATATATTAATGAACAAACATTAACACAAACATTACAAAATAGCCCCACATTTGAAGCGATTGTTTAAATACAGATTCTTTCTAAAAAGATAACAAGTCAGAACGCCCAACTGTAAAATCGCCCAAATTGAAAAATCACAATATTTAAAAATGCCCCAACTTTATTCGAAATCTTCCCATTAGGAACATCTTGCAAATTAACACCCCTTGCAAAATCGCCCTAATTCAAAAACACCTCAGTTTAGATTTAAACGTTAAATATACTGAACTTTTCAGTTTAGTCCTTAAAATTATTCCGAGTTATTAAATTTGATTGTGTGAATTTTTTTATTTTTCGTCTGTTTCATTGTTATTACTGCACTTTTAAAGATTTTTCACATTCGACCTTTGTTTATGTTGTAATTTAGATTTTTTTGATGAATTTTTTATACAGTTGTCATTTATGTCTTATTTATTTTTAAATCGAACAGTAGTTATAAAGTGGTTTTCATTTTAGCAGCAGACACTTGGACGACTAAAAGAATATCGGAGAAGTATATCAATACACTCTTTATTATGCACTATTTAATAGAAGCAACAGCATTTGATGCACTATTTGAAATATGGCACTATTAAAACATTAAAGTAGACAACGACATCAGAGAAATGTCATTTCTGACCACTGTTAAAAACCTGCATTAAAACATACAATGACAATTAAACTATAATAGGACAAGAAAGTTATATCGCTGCCGAACTGTCTTACACCGGACCGTTGATACGACTTTCTGACTTCAGTGATCGCAATATATATCTTATTGGTAAACTTTCGCAGCATGGACACAGATATCACAAGATTTACAAAATGTTATAACAGTTACAGATTTAATACAAATATGCAGCTGCAAATGTAAAGTTTTGTTACTACAAGCGATATCACATCCTATGGAAACATTACATATAAAACATTTAACATTGTTAATTTTGTATTTTATAATATAAAACTAACACATTTAAAGATTATCCCTTAAATCTCTCCGTTCCGTTAAACAAAGGGGAACAATTTGGAGGTTGTTGTCAAAACTTTAAAACTGGTTTTTTTGGTACATATATTAATATACTAATAGCATCATTAAACAAATATTAATAAATTTGGCATTGTATTCATATTGTTTTTCTTCACGTTTATTGACAACACATTATTAAATCGCCAAACATACTGTGTTTGATGACATTTCGTCGTAGAGGCTTGATGTTTGTTTCATCGAAAATCTTACCCTGAGCTTGCTTTTAGTAACTAAAATCATTAATTAAAGATGTATATTGTTTTTGCATGTATTTTTAAAGTATATTTATTGGGGGAGGTTTGGGATCCCACTTAACTAATTTAACCCTATCTCATGTCTCATGTGCCTGTCTCGAGTCAAGAATTGTGGTCATCATTTTGTCAAATAATGAAATTTTATATTTATATTTTCAACTTTAGTCTGCTCTAAACTGTTCCTGCATTTATCTTGATTGTGCCCTGTGGTTAACTAAATGTTTGTCTTATTTTATATGTTAATGTCGGGCTATTCCACGAATATTTCATCATGTTTATTTTGCTCAAAATAAGTTAATCCACACCCAACACAATTCAAAATGTGCAGGCCTATAACATGTTCATCTAAACCTAAGGTAGAATTCTAATGGTGTGCAGCGACTACATTATTATATCACATTATGGATACAATATTGTGTTTAGTTTTTGTTTATAAATAATGATGTTTGGTAAAAAATATTTATAATTAAACAAAAAATGATAAAAAGCGATTATTTGAGATGATTTAAAAAAAAATTGATTTTTAATAATTAAAATGTAATATTTGACCAATTTTCCAACACACAGGAAAATTTTATTGTTGCTTTTTGGGAATCTTTAATTTTGCGAGAACTTGGTGAGATATTTAGAGTGTGTTTATTTATGTTTCTGGATATATATACCAACTGTACTTCTGACAGACAGACAAAGGTTCATCATTTTTATGTTAATCGCTCAGCATTTTTTCCGGTTTGTTGTTTTATATGTCCTTACAAATAAAGATAATTGCTAACGTATTTCATATCGTTATGTAAATTTAAATTTTATACGATAATATGGATACGCCTGTGCATCGTTAAATACCACAATATCCAATGGATTGCTTTTGTCATTTGTATTTGAATGATATGGTAAATTTGGGTTATCCGGTGGTTTTCTATATGGAAGGTAACGTAGAAATTCTTTTTTTATTCCTTGTCGCATAACACCTGTCAATACCAGGCAGAGATACATATACATGTGTTCTTTAAGCGAATCTGCTTCCGTAATAATCATATCACATAAAGAGTAACTTGCGTCACTGCTAAAATAAACTCCCTCACCCCACCATGCTCCTGCTGAAAAATAATAATATTGGAATAAAAAACTCATATTTTTCAAACATGAAATTATTCGTTCAATCAATTCCTGACATACGACTGATTTTACAAAACGCTAGTATCCTAATTGTGTTCAGTTATAAACAATTAAGTCGTAATCTTTAACATTGGAAAGTTAAATCTTTAATGCATCATTAATCTGAATATCAAAATTTTGTAACACAACGCAACATTTCTAATCTTATGGAATTAAATTTACTCATAAAATTCATCTGCCACACATTATTACACTGGTGTACGGTTGTTGAATGAAATGCCAATGAAAAATATTTAATAATGGAAGTTAATTCAAAAATCGTTTTGTTAAAACAAAATCGCCTGAAACATTTTTGTTAAATCCCAATTCTACAAATTAAAGATACACAGGAAAAAGTGCCACGCATGTTAAACCTGCGTTAAAAACGCATTTTAAACGCCTGAATACCATGTGTTTTAGTTGCTTTTTTTACCATTAAAAAATATAAAAGATAACACATATATTAAACATGGTTTACCGACGTATGTTAATCTGCACATGCGTTAAACATGAGTTAATAAAAACGCATGAAAAAAATAAGTTTTACACATGATTTTCATGCCATGCTTTCGTGTCTTTTGTTAAACGCATAAAAAATACGTTTTAAAACGCATGTTTTACTTGATTTAGTGCACGCATCTTAAGCTTATGTAAAACGCACGGCTGACAACGAATGTTTCCCATGGGTGGTAAGAAATCTGCGTTTTTGACAGACAAGACCATGGCAAAAAAAAGCAAAAAACAAAAGAAAAACTTAGTGAGCACAACACTACACTGAAGACTAAAGCTAGAGAAACACGAACCTTACAAAATCACGGTGAGTATTCAATTCATACAATATGAAAAAAATAAGTAAGTTTGATCATTCTAGATAAGTTATATGTTTAATTTCGTATTTAATGTACATTTACGGTTTTGAATTGTATTGTTTTTCTGGTTTTTGCCTAAATTTCTAGTAACTTAACACTTCGGTTCTTTACGGGTTTACTCTAATTTCACTAAAAAAAGCCCAACAATGTTTTTCTTAACGCTTATAGAATATTACACATTTGCCAGGTCTCAAGTAATGAACATACCACTTGCTGATTTATCTTTTACTTCTTGTGAAAACTGACGACCTGCAAAATATATGGTAACAACTTCGTCGGTTGAAATACAAATCTTACATACAGGAAAATATCAAGCAGTAAATAAAAAAACCACAAATATTTGATAATCTACTGTAGAAGTTCTCTTTTTCGTGGACACCAATTTTTGTGATTTTGATAATTATCACCGTTACTTGGGTTCTTAAATTCGTAGTTTTCAATTCAAGACATTATAACGCAAGTCAGATTATGTTTTTATTGTTTTCCTAATTTCGTGGTTTTATTTAACCACAAAATCCATGAAAATTGATACCCTACAAATAAAAGTACTTTCACAGTATATGGAAAAAGTTCATGAAGTTTTTAGGGTTAAAAAATTTCTGAACAAAATTAAGCTTTTACAAACTCATTGTAATCATATGACTCTCTTTGAAGAAGTAAAAAAATGCATTTTTAGCATGTGCAAACTAAATTTTGGTTCTAACATATATAAACGTTAGAGGTATACAAATACAGCGTTAATGAATTTCACCTGCAAACCTAGGTTCCTTATACAGGTATTGATAAAAACATTAGGAAAGACAAACGCCAATAAGTATGATAAATGAACAGGCCAGATATACTTAAACATAAAACCAAAATTTATCTAAGAATAATGACCAGTCAATTCTTAGTTTTCTCCATTTTTTTAATTCAAAATCAAGCAATAAAAATACCAAAAGGAAAAATTAACGATATTTTTATAACGAAAACTGGGGAACAAATATACTTGAAAGAGTAGGAGCGTCAAGGCCCGTTTTTTTTTCCAAAATAATTCCATATGTCCTGAATATGATAAAAAAATTAATACATTTGGGAGAAAGAACATGAATGAAAAGCAGCAGTGAACTACGCAATGACTTGTTTGATAAAATGAAAAAATAGTACCATAAGAACTATCCTTCAGCTCAGTGCTGACCTAGCCTAAGTTAAGTAGCTATGTATCGTTTGTTGATTCTTGTCACGTTTTAATACTGATTGTGAAAAAATAAATGTCATTTAGAAATACAGTTTAGACGTGTACAAACATACTAATCTTTAATAGACCCTATACAAAACTGGCATAGAGTAAGTAGACTTATTTGTTATGATCTTACCAGCAGAACGAAGACTTTTGTTGAAACCATAACGATGTAGTGTTTGTGTAATTGAAGAAGTCGAACACCAATACCATAACTCTTGTTCGTTTTTAATGTTTGGATTTGCTTTTTCCATTAAAGAGCGCAACGCACAATACTTGCTAAAGAGATCTCGGTTTTGTATTCGCTGGATCTGAAATTAAATCATGCATACCAATTTTTTTTATGTCATTTCCATTAATAAAACTTGTAAAATAGTTGAAGACGAATAACACAACATAATATATTGCAAAACTTATTTAATTCCAAGAAACGGATATTTTGAGTTTTTAAAAGAAAATATATATGATTTCAGATTTGAATGAGATGGAAAATCTGGTATTTATCCTCAACCCCTTAACGCAATAGCAAGTGCATTATTTAGGTTCTTTTCAAACAAGTACATTAGACCTGAGGAACTCTTAGATTCATTTGCTTGTTTGAAATGTACTTGATAATAATGTAAAAATATTATTTTCGTGTGCATCAATGTGGTCACATGCATTAATATGTATATATGACAAATAAAGTTCTTGATTCCCGATTATTATTTAGTCATTTTGTTTCTATTAATTGGCTTATTTGTAGATGTTTATAATTAATATCATGTTACCCTTTTATCATGGACGCTTCAGAGATCTGGTGGGGAGGTATATTATAGAGTTGATACAAATTAAAACGTTCATATATATGGAGCGCAATGTTTCAGACTACTAAAAACCCTCATCAGGCGTCAATAATAATAATTTGAAACGGAAGCTGAGATGAATCAAAATATTTTTGAAAGTTAGATGTAAACATTGAGCACAAGATTATTAATATTTACAAAATATACATAAACTTTAGATTATATATATTCACACAAATTTAAGACGTTTCTACAAATTGATTTGTTGTGGCTGTATCGAGTAGAAATACGAGATCCTTTACAATATACATCAAAAGCTGGGATAATTTGCCTGCAAAAATAAAAATAATATCTACGCGTGGCAATACATCATGTACTGTGCTCTATCTCTAGATACGCTGACGTGGAAAGGCATCAACATGTCACTTAAAGCTAAATTTTTATATAGCCTAGGTGGCCGAGTGGTCTAGTGCGCTAGAAACAGTGCGGGCAATGGAAGTCAGAGATGTCACAGCAGCGTGAGTTCGAATCCCACTGAGGCAAGGACAAAAATTTGCAGGTACAAAATTCATCCCTAACACTGTTAGGTTAATTTTCAGACGTTTATTTGATTTCATGTTAAACGTGTATCATCTGATGCTTCAGAGATCCGGTGGTGGAGGTATATTGTAGAGTTGTCACAAATTTAAGACGTTTGTACAAACTGATTTATTTATAACAAAAACAATATTTTCATTTCCATACGTTTCGGCCTCACAGCCTTCCTCTGCGGAAGTTTATTAGCAATGAAGATTTGACAAGGTAACGTGTGGCGTAACAATTAGCCGACGTCATAATATGGTAGTCTCTGGTCTGTGCTGAGCGGCATTAGCACAGACTGATTTCGGAGAGGATGCAAATGATGTACAAGTATAATAAAAAAGAAATATTAAAAAAGAAGTAGTTCTCTTTCATAGTTGGGTGGCGTGTTATCATGTTATATGTCTATTTGTTGGTTAAAGCCGTCCGGTGTTAATGATTTTAGTTTTTTGATCCAGAAGGACTCCCGTACTTTCCGGTAGGTTTTATCTCCAAAAATCTTTTCAATGCCAATTACTGAAAAGTCATCGACAGAATGACCTCTGCTGTTTAAAGGTCTGTGCCAAACAGGAAGCTAACCTCATGGTTGCTGAGGAAAATGCGACAGAAATTTTCCAACATGAAAAATAGTCAAAGTGTCGGAAAACAGGAAGCGGAAAAGCGACTGATCTTAAACTGAAACGATATACTCTCGCATACCAAAGGTCTGTCCAAAATATCAGAAAGCTAACATGCATGGTTGCTGAGAAAAATAAGACAGCAAGACGACACAAGACGGCAGATCCTACAGAATATTTATCCTTTTTGGTTATTTAAAGGCGAGTTTCCGTGGCATTTCCAGGTTTCAGCCCAGCCCGCTTTAGAAATTATATATCAATCAAAACAGTTTCATTCCAACACCTGATCCTTTCATCCTTTCATACCAGCTTCGTTGTAGTCACTCGTCAAAATCAATGAATTACGACTATGTGATAGCGGGAGGATGTAATGTCTGATTGCTTTGTTCTATCTTTTTCTTTAACTATGACGCTAATGAAAGCGTGTTTTTTTAATGTCAATAATGTCAATGGAGAAAGTTTAAGATATGTTCCCGTTGCCCATTAAATAAATGAAAATGAAAAGTTATGGAGTAAATGTGAAAGAGATCGCTCTCTAACCAAGAGAAAAAAAATAGGAAAATTCCAAATTTAGAGGTCTCCACAATGCCTTAAGGAAGCGTGGAATACCACTCCTTGTGAAAAGATGTAAATCGCCCCAAATGATGTCGAGTTGATACCTATCTGAATTTTTTTTTCTAAAATTGAATCTACAGATTTTACTACATTTTTTCAAACTGTTGTGGGACTATACCGTATTTTTAGGAGTGGGACTATACCGTATTTTTAGGAGTGGGACTATACCGTATTTTTAGGAGT
>JARWCS010343649.1:0-11417 GCA_034783895.1 Geukensia demissa | reverse complement strand
AGGGATGTCAACGAGTACTCGAATACTCGAGTATCACTGGATTGTACTCGGTCCTATCGAATACTAAAGTACTGGAACACTCGGGACTTACCTCTTTTGATCTCTCAGTCTATATTATTAGTTAGTCATTTAATTAATTATGCTACTCATCCTTAATCTTACCTGAATTATTTACCTTTGGGCACTTTAAGAAACTTTAAAACTAAATGCATCTCACCAACTTAGTTTAAACTTCTAGAGAATCAGTGCTAAAATCAGTGCTAAATCTGCGGTTTGGTCGTTCTTAAATGATCGGCAGATGGAAAACAGTGAAATGCACATTTTGTTGTGGTACTACAGATCTGTACAACCATTTACGAACAAAACACCTGAATTGCAACTTTGATGTCAAGTCAACCACACATACAACATTAAGTGGATTACCTAATTCGCCTCTTAAAAATGCACCCTGAAACCACAGAAGAACTTACGACTGCTGTTCTATATATGGTTGTTAAGGATTATTTACCCATCAGTCTTGTTGAAGGAGTAGGATTTAATGATTTGATTCTGGCACCAGACTATAAAGTTCCGTCACGAAATACGATCCGGTCAAGACCAAAAAGAGAGGATGTTGAAAGAACTTTCAAACATACAATCTTAGTACTCCCTTAACAAAGGAAAACTTAAGTATCTGTCAATACGGAACACCTCGCAGCTGTACCAGAGAATAATGTGTAATTGTATCAACAATTATTCAAAATGCCAATTTCTGATAATAAAATTCACAAAAGCTATGTTTGCTTAGTTTACAAATTTATTGAACTGGAACGATAATTAATTGCGATATAAGAGTTTTTCGTACAAAATAACTGAGATACACTTTGTTTAATTGAACAACTGACAATTTAATCGACATGTTTTATCTGCTTCAGATATTTATCCCCCAACAAATGAAAAAATGAAATAAAGTAAAATTGGATAATTCAGAAATGTGTGATGAAAACCTAAACGTGGATATTACGCCTTCTTTACCCAACCTTCTGTCCATCCATCAATGGCCGACGCACACTTTCCAAATCAAAAAAGAATTCGTACACTTTTCGACTACATGTACAAAGAAGCACCAGGCAAATTTGCTGGGATCTTGCAAGCAGTCTGAAATTATTTGCCTTTTGAAGTAGATGGGAACTAATCCAGAATCTGTTATTTTATTTCTATAATCAAGGGTCATTAGAATGTGTCCATATCACAGTCTGCCAATTATGTAAAGTTAACAGTTTGCCAACCAATCGGCAAATTAAGTTTGACTACATGGACCTCGTGACTTCTTACAAAACTCTATATCCAAGGTGGGAAATGCTTTAGCAGTTGTCCTCAATTTTAGACAAACCAGTTAAGCTTACTCTCGATACACGATCAACACCTATGCGTCAATATAGAAAATATATATCAAAATAGAAATCGACCAGCTCAGTTTCTTTTAAGTTATATTGTTAGACATAGGGTTTGAACTAGAATAAAGTTGATCGCATTTTTGTGATTTTTTTCTTTTAATAGTCAGAATTTCACATTTTATTTTTAGTAAACAATTAAAGTTTTACTTTATTTCTGTATAGTCTATCGTTAGCCATTCAGTCAAAGACGACAAATGTCACTGTAATACTGAATTTTATATCAAAGAGCCAAAACTTCAGAAATAAATGTACTTTGTTTGTCGTCTATCGTCTATGAAAAGACAGATACTATATTAAGAAGATTCGCCTTCGGCTCACCTTCTTATTATTGTATCTGTCTTTTAAAAGACGATATCCGCCAAACAAAGTCAGATAACATATGCTCTTAAACATGATGTAAAAATATGACCTTTACAGGGAGGTTGTTGAATTAAGCTAGAATCTTTGCTTTTTGATAGGTTGTTCTTCATTTTGTTCAGATTGATGTGGAATTGGGTATATTTTCATTTGATTTCATAAAATTGAGATACAGATTCACAGCAGATGTCATTGCGATATCGAAGTCGTAGTAACCATATGAAGATAAAAAAAAATTCGTCATTTTTGCCAGAAAATAATGAAGAAAATCCGTCAGTTTTGCCAGAAAATTAAGAAGACAAATCGCCAGTTTTGCCAATAAAAACTAAAAACAACTTTTTTTCCCAATTCAAAACAAATCTGAAATTGAATCGCAATGAGTGATCAGCAGGTAAAAAAAATCTACAAACAAAGGGGCCAGAAGATGAACAAATTTCATGCACAGGAATAAATTATATATAATCCTTTACAGCTTTTCTTTTGTTTATTTCAATGTAGAAATGCAGTGAACTGTATCGGCCGATTGTATCAAAATGCGACCTTGCTTACCATGTAGAGCAGATATTTTATCCATATGAGAGGCAAGCAATACCATCTTTAACCATTTCGGAAATGCTCAAATAACCATGCACTGTTGCTCTGTGACTGGCTGTCTGTCATGTTTAAATCTGAGAAGTGCATAAATTTCAACAAAGATGCATAAAATGCTTAAAACTAACTCTCTTTTTTGATACACTTAAAAACTTTCTCAAACCAGGAATTAAATGAAGCTCGTTCAAATCATAAATTTTTCGACTGGGCTGTATGTTTATTTTCCTACTGCTTTCTCCTGAATTTACAGAAAACTCATGTCATAGCTCAAAATGGTAAATAACAATGTCAGAGGATCATAAACAAGAAAATTATTGTTCACAGTATCTAGTGCCAAAGAACCAAACGCATTTTACTTTCCAACATTCGGGGACTGAATGACAGTCTTTCAAAATCGCTGTCATTGACGTGTCAAAGGTACACAGACTAGAATACCAGTGGTTCTCTGACTGGTGGAAATAGTAGTTGGAAAATGCCCTAATATGATCTAATGTCACTGCAGTAACAGAATCCAAAGTGATGACACACCTAAAAATAACAAGATTCAGAACTCTTTGGATAACCAAAAGTTTTGATAAAAAATTTGAATTTGGGCAAAAAATCCTATTTTATCCTTTCTGTACTGTGATAAAAGAGATTAAGCAGCCAACAATTAATCTTTTCTTGTTTTGCCGCTCCATTAATAAATGGATATTGACTTCACCTAAATATTTAAACACTAGTCGGTATGATTTAGAATTTATAATATCGCGCATAGGACAGGGATTTATTTTATAAAAATGTTGTGTAGAGGTCGTAAAAAGTTTCCACGTGATTGAGTTGTATGCTCTTATTTATTTTCGAGTTATGGAATGTATGTTGGAACGATTTTTAACATTATAATTTGTAAAATTCTGTGATTGTTTTATTTTTATTTGGCTTATTGGCGGTCATTACTTCGTAAATTTATGTTTTAGGCCATAAATGTAACTAAAATTTATAAAGTTTGGCTGATCTTTCTATTTCTATTTGTGGCCCTTTTATGTCTGATAAAGGTGTATCCAGAAATGCGCCCTACACGCAGTTAAATTTGGCTTTCGAATCTTTCTTGTAAAGATAAGTAAAATGTGGATTGTGTCTTTCTGGCATATATTCCAAATTTTTATGGTTGAAAGTGGGGTTAAACCCCAATCAAACAAACAAATCAACTTTTCGGGTTCATTCAATAGAGCGTATATTACATGTATTATTAAATTAGCTGTTTCACTGTAAATGTGTTTTGTTACATTCCTCTTGTTACAGTTATTGTAAACTGTCAGAGTGTAATAATAAAAGTTGAAATCTAATTTTACACGATTAATATCATCGTGAAAATCTAATTTTAGCCGGACAGGTAAATTACCTTGATAATAGGCTATGGCTATTATTAAACGTTCACTTTACTTGTATACGGGCACAATGATTAAAGTATTAGTTGTAATAAAAGCTTAATGTGTGACATTACTGTCTATAAACCTTACTTTGTAGAATGGCTATTTGGAAATTTCAAACCTTACTAACTGTTTGTCAAAAAAGTAGAACCCAGTGAGTCGTCCAATAAAATATTAAAATAAAAGTACTGCCCTCAGCAGATGCTTTTCAGGGACATAAAAACTGTTTAAGGTTGGGAATTTCCCATTGTAATTTTTTGTCTTCTGAAATACTAAATTTTCAAAATGGCATGATATCAACCATTTACTTAATACACAAACTGTTGCATTATGATCAGAAAGAAATTTTGCAACTATATTTTTGGTTATTTTTTACTCTGTGGATATTCTACAGGGCTTTTTGTAAAACCCCGCCAAGAGTGTTATCTCCCTTTTACATTGTAAATCCCATAAAGACTTTTCTCTTGCTCCAAGTTTTACCATTAAAAGAATATTAAAACGAAAATAGTTTCTGTTTAGACTCACCAACATGCATCTATATTTGCAAAATTTTATTGAGATTAATAAATGATAACACATTTTACTTTGAGAAAAGGCATTCCATGAAGTGAGGTTTACAGAAAGCAGTAAAAAGAGAAAAATGGCAACTTTATAAAATGTCACCTGCGGGACCTGAACTCGTTCGGAAAAAACATATATTAATATTACAACTGTCTGCACGCTTTAGCACAGGACCACACTGGATATACTGGGAATTACGATTTTAAACGAATATAAAATTAAACACAAAGTACGGTAATGGTTTTTTGATCAAATCTGTTTTTTTTTTCAGTATGAAGGACATTGACAACCAACCAAACTAAATCTTTGTACATGCACACATACTACAATTAAGTTTCTAAAATGTCATACTTTTTCAAGTAATGAAGTTCCATCGAGGGGGATTCCCAAGAGATAATGCTTAAAATACACTTAAAATGTTAAAATTGCACATTTGTCCATTTCTTTTTTCAATTGATTTCCATTAAGAACATTTGGAATCGCTAAAGTTTGACAAAAAATTATCAAAAGGTCATTTTACTTACAGAATGTTTTATTTTTGTCGAGTAACAAACGATTTGAAAACTAGCCCTCTAGTAAACAGTTTTTCGGGGAAATGGGCCCAACCTTTCAAAGTTTATACCTTTTCACTTTTGCTGTGGAAAAGGAGTATGGCAAATATTTCACTTTCAGGCCAGAAAATTTTCCGATGTTTATAAAAATTGGGGAAAACATAGCTTATTATACTTATTTCAAGTTTTAACATTTGAAAATGTTCAACGATTAAAGCTTACCTAAATATTTATTGACCAAAATTATGCTGTTTTCACGCATTTTGCTCCTTTTTACATTTCGTGCAAAAAGTCAACAAGATGGGCCTTCACAACCTTTTGCTGAACGTTTAACCGTTTGTCTTCTTTCATTAACGATTTGCTTCGTTTTTAGGTTGCTTAAATCATTTACATCAATATTTCGATAAAACATGTAAATTTTGTGAAAAGGAATCACATATTACTACCTTAGAAATAAAGATTAGTCCTATTATTGAATGTTCAGATCCCGTGTTGTTTAGTTTTACTTTATTTACTCAGTCACATACTAAATGTTTAAGTACATGTACCAGTCCAAATAAAAAATCCTGCAGAAGGTGATTCATCCAAATCAAAAACCCATCAAACTTAAAGTTGTTTTGAAGTCAAGGAATCTTCAATGTTTCTGTATACATAAGCAGCCTTTGTTTGCCATTTGAGTTGTGTACTTTTAGATAAAAAATACATAGAATGTACGTGAAAACAACCGTTTGCAAGAGTTATCGATCCTGATTTAGCTGATTTCTTAAAGATATAAATGTATGATTTTCTCAAAAGTTCAAGCATTGACTGAGAAATGACTGTAGTGGTGTTATCATACGAGGTATGATGTCTGAAATATCAACAACAGCTTGATTGGTTTTTCCACACCTTGTATCACTTCAGTATTGATATTGCATAAATTTTATAAAGACTGTTACTTAAAAGTTTTTTATTGTGGTATTGTCATACCACTATCCTTGGTCAGAGAAGGGTTTGTAAATTTAATTTACAAGTGTTTCCATCGAATCAAACTGATCTGTAGCTTCATAAATTAATATAACAACCTGGGAAAAACGTTCCGTACGTTTATCGCTCACAAACATGTTTTATCTAACCACATAGTGTATGTGCTTAACCCAAGTGACAATTAGCCATTCCCAAATGGACAAATCTGACTTTTTATGCGACGAAATACTTTTAAAAATCGTTTGATACTAGTAGTTATGAGGGTATACCTTGTATTAAGGAAAATTATGTGTGTTGACTTTTGTATTGCAGCACAACACAACAGGGGATAATGGAAGTTTAAACTAGAATTCCCTTGGGGAAATCATTTCACAAGCGAACCACCATAGTTAGGAAGTATTTGAATTGCTATGAAGAAGTTCCAATGGGGAAAATGAAGTTCTCTCTGGAACTTTATGTTGTTTTTTCAAATGAAAAAACTCCCTGTGGGAATTCGCCAAATTCTTATGAGAAAAACGAATGTTCCTATGGGAAGTATGATTTTTCCATGGAAACTCAAATTTATAACAAATATTATTCTCCCAAAAAATTCGAACCTCACGATTGCTTAATAACTGTTAATTGACTGACTCTTGCTACATATCAATATTCAGAAGGAAAACACGTTATCATTGAGAGCCAATAATAAAATGGGGTTTGACAATCAATTGGCCGGGAGTGCCAAGTTCGGACTGTTTTGCGTAGTATCTATGCGTTAAATTAGCTGTACACCTTCGACAAACGAACCACTCGTTACGAACTGCTGAATAAGATTCTTAAATGTGTCAACTTGTGCCTGACATATACGTCCCATCCGACGGACTTTGGTTGAGAATGTTTAGATTTCAAATATATACTCTATGTCAGAGTTTGTTAAAGCGGGTAAAAAGGATGTTAAAGAAAACTGTCTACAGTATTCTTATAAAATAGTGTTTATTTTGTAGATTGAAAAAAGTGCAAATAACTTGCAATAATACCTTTTAGCAACCATAATGTATTTTAAGCTGCGCTCAGTTTTTAATTCTCGACGTGGATTTTACATTATGAAATAAGCCATTTGTTTACCGGAAGTGAACCTTTGCATGCGCTAGCATGAGACCGGGAGTACACATAGTCAACGCTGCGTAATAATTAAGTAATGAAATTTTAAATGTAATTCTTCTGTTATGTATCGCAAGGTGAAGTCCGAATAAAAAATTGACCGCAAATTTTCAAAGTTCTTTATCTAGGTTTAACTTTAGCGCTCCCGCCAAAAATAAAGATGGCTAACCCTCAATGTTTAATCTCCGTAGAGAAATTCAGGGGCAGATAACATATAGTATGTAAAACTATTTTTCACAGTGTAAGTCCTGAACCGTTAACCGTGGGTTTAATTTTTTTCTTTTGATTTAAAATAAATATAAAGGCGGAAACAAACATATAATTTAATTTAGCACGAAAATCGCGCCCCAGAAAAGCTTAAAATAGAGTATAGGAAAGTTTTTCCTCCTGGTAGAGAAACTTAGCAACCCGATTACTCTCAGTGGTCGATTTTTTATATATCCCACCCTTAAAAAGGATGTCTTTTAAATTGGAGTTACAAATCCTGGCAGAGAAACTGGTCTTTTTTACAGGCCTACTCCGGTCGTTGTCTTGGAGTAGAATAAGGGTTGAAAATTCAGGACAAGGACATTTTATAATCAGAGGGTGAAAAATGAAACATTTTGATTGAAACTAAAAGAAAGGAAAGGCTAGGAAGTGAATAAAATTGAGCCTTTTATAACCTTTAAACTCTCGCAGATTTCAAATCAGAAACAATTTTTAAGATAAATCAATACATGTACTGAACTATAAAAGATAGTAGTTTGTTTACCTCGCGGAACTTAAATCTGTATCATGCGAACTGAAAAATAAAAAGAAATGTTTATGTCGCCGTTCCTGTTTTCGGGTTTCTTTTGGTGCAAAAGCAGTATATTTTACTACAAAGCCGTTATATAGGGAAAAATCAGAATTATTAAGCTACAATTAAATCGCTCTTTTAATTCTAATATTAGCTAATTTGAGAGAGAAATACAATAATTTACTTATTCACAGGCCCAAATTGAATATTCAGTGAAACAGTGGTGATCTTTACCTACAACATAACCTACAATCACTATGGTTACTTCCCCCGACAACTTAATCCCCCATGGCAACGAGCTTGGCTGTTTTGTGGTGTTGGAACCGGTCATCACTAGAATTATTTTTATCATAAAAAACATAGCTTATTCCGATCAGCACCAAAATCTTTCGAATACTTGAATACTTGTTTATTAAAAACTACAAATTTTGCAAATGTTCATGTCTTGTCAGACAGACATTTACTAGTACTAGATTTTCACTCGTCTAAAACAATTTTTGATTGAATGTCATTAAATTGAAATCAGGCATATTTAATAAACCTTCACCAAATCTATATAGTCCAAATCAATTTTTACTATAAAATCGAAAAACGTAGTGGCTAAAGGCATGTGTGAACAAAACAAACTTAAATTTTGGGAACTATTTTACCTTAAACATGTGTTACATGCACGAGTTAAAGATAAACAATAGTCATAAAAATTTATTATGGGTTTTTGTCTTGACCATTAAAATATGAAATTGCTATGGGAAAATAACAGTTGATTACAGGATTTTGTATATAAAGGGGAGGAAATGGAATTTCGGCACAGAGTTTGACATAACAACAACCATGTTGCTTATTTTATCACTAGTAATTCCAGGTATGTACATTTATACTTTGAATTAAATCACATTATTACTCTTCATGTAAGACTCTTTCATTAGCATTTTTATATATTTTTACAAAGGACAAATAGGGTTGATATAATATGCGAATGCATATTAAATGCTTATAAATGCAATATGCCTGTAGAAGGCGGTCTTTGAAAAATCTTGTGATAATTAATTGGCGGGGTTGTCTCACTTTAATTGACAATAAGTAAACATTCAGAGTAATAATAACAATAACATTGTGTAATACGTGTTATCGGTAATTTGCAGCTATTCCCTTTGATCTGTACTGACCGATAATTCCTATGCAGACACAAATAAAAAAAAATATCGGCTTTTTGATCCGACGTCATTCATAAAAACGAACGACGTCTTGTTGCCAGACGTTGAAATGAAGTAGATCTTGTATTAAATGATTTACAATGTGACATTTTCAGCTCGAGAATATTTTTTATATAAGATTGCCGATAAAAAGAATATAGGGCTTACTGAATATTTTTCGTGATAAAGTCAGTACAAGATACAAAATGTCCTATATTCTGTATTTAAAAGATGGTTATTACACAACAAAAACTTTTTGTTGTGTCATAAAAGCAAATATTTTGGCCAAATATGGGCCTTAACGTACCTACTCTTTTTGTACCTTTAGAAGTACTGTGCACCTTAGTGGTCTCAACAGAGCTGACACAGCGCGATCCCAAGGTAACGGATAAGGGGAGCCCTAACTTAACGGATATCAGGTCATAAAAAGCTTTCCGTGCTTGAATTGTATGCTCATAATTAATTTTGGGTACAGGAATGTATGTTAGAAAGATACATTTTACATCTTTTCAAAATCGTTAATTCCTAATTCATGTCTTACAATAAAAATATTTCAAACATTCGGTCCGAGCGTACCTAATGGAGCTTAATCAAGAACAGTGCTTCGTACCCAGTATAATTGAGGCATTTAAAATCGTTGTTTTTTTTTTCTTTTTTGCCAGCAATCTGTTAATAAAAGATATAAATGCAATGCGCTTTTTCAAGAACTTGTTTCGTGCCCAATGAAAATCAGGCATAGGCAACAATTTAACAGCAAATTATGCAGTGCACAATCCAGAAAATATGTGGATTTTGTCTTTCTGGCATATATTCCATATTCTTTATTTTAATAAAAGACCTGTCTTAAAGAAATCATGTCTTTAGACATGTCTCAAGACATCGCGACCTCAAGACGTTCCAAAATTTTGCATATAAAAGTTTAAAGTTATAAAGTGACTATATATATGATTCATAGAGTTTTAAAGTGTCTTGAAGACACCTGAAATACTACAAGATGCAGTGAAAGTTATCGTTTTCTTAATTTTTTTCAATGTTTGTCAATATGTCTCACAACTTTGACGGCCATTCAATATAATTGGTCAGATCGATGTAAATTCTTTATTTGTTTTATTGACTAATACAAAAATATTCTGAAAGTGATTTTAAATGTTAAGTAAAGCTTTTACATGTTTTACAAACCTTATTGGTTGGAGTTCCGATGGAGAGAATGTATTAATATATTGCTATGTATTTAGATCTTTGTATTTAGATCTTTTTATTTTTGCTAATAAGCGAGCGAAGCGAGCTCTTTATGGTAGAAATGTGGTCAATATGAATGATTGCATCACAGTATGATGATGCCAAAAAAACTTTCGTCAGCATGGCGGAATCGCGCGAGACTTTCAAAATAAAATTGC
Source organism: Geukensia demissa (assembly GCA_034783895.1). Taxonomy (NCBI): domain Eukaryota; kingdom Metazoa; phylum Mollusca; class Bivalvia; order Mytilida; family Mytilidae; genus Geukensia; species Geukensia demissa. Next base: position 1,038 of record JARWCS010343649.1, on the reverse strand, counting down.
GACGTTGTCGGAATGGACAAGACCCTGATGCGGAAGGCACAATTTGTACTCCTTTACTCGCTTTTTTAAGGTTGCACCTTCTTCATATTACATCATATTACGAGCAAAATGTCATTTTTATCAAATTAATAGTAAAGATTTATTTCTAAATTAATTGCTATAAAAATTCCTTTACAGAATTAAATCCTACGCAACTAACTTTAACAACAATATTTCAGCATATTTAATTTAAATTGCAGCTATATTAGCTGAAAGTCGTACAACGTTTGATACCCGCATAGTAAATGGAGTCGATGCTGATCCGCATGAATTTCCATGGCAGGTGTCCCTTCAGTACTGGTCACAAAGCAATCTGAGATTCAGCCACATCTGTGGTGCAGTGGTTTTAGACCAAAATCGTATCCTCACTGCAGCTCACTGTGTCGACCACGAGTAAGTCAAACAAACAGTTGAATCATAGAGGATAGAATAACATTTAGTTATATTAGAATGACAAAACATAGTATTTCCAGCATTTCCCTGTCAACATCCAAAATGCCAACCTAATTTTCATACATATGATATATGATTTAAACGTCGATATGATTTTTACAGAACTATTTCCCTTAGATGTTGGGTTTCCCCATTAAAGAAATCAGACAGACTATATAATATGGGCGCCACATAATAAATTCGTCCCACCATTTTTTGTAACAGTGTAATGATCAGCCTATATGTCTGTTTGTCTATATATACCTATAAAGAATAAGGATATTTCTTTATCAGAAGGACGCCTCGGTGGTGTAATGGTTAGCGTGCTCGCCGCGAGTGTGGAAGGTCGTTAGTTTGATCCTCGGCCGGGTCATACCAAAGACATTAAAATTGGTATTTGCTGCTTCTCCGCTAAGCACACAGCATTTAGGAGTAAGAGCAAACACTGGTCGGCCCGGAGTCAAACTAATACGTCTGGGTAAAGTGGCACATCTTCCCGTGGACTGTTGCTTTAGTGAACTAGCACGTTAAAAATCCGACTCAGCGTTTCGATCTAGTAAAAAGCAG
>JARWCS010343638.1:0-11417 GCA_034783895.1 Geukensia demissa | reverse complement strand
CGGAAACCTAACTGTCTACGGACGCCGACATGCCCATAACATAATACGACCACAAAATTTTTGCGGTCGTATAAAAACTTAAACATTACGTAGGTTTACCGAGAAAACACTATGCATTTTTGTTCAAAATTTTGTTCTTGGGGTTATGAGTTCCAAAAATTTCTGTGTAATAATTTTGAATTTCTATTTCGCTTTGTCAGATGAGAAGGAAAGTTGGTGAGAATGAGTCCTATAATTATGCATGGTACGCACACATATATATATATATTCCGTAAATTAGTAGACAAGACTCAGATATCTTTCTCATTCATATTGGAACTAGGTGCCTCACAGTTTGGCGATTCATCAGTTGAACTCAGGTGCTTCGCAAGCGCAGCATGATACGACCGCAACACGTTGACTTGTGAAAGGTGAACAAATGAATTTTTGGGTAAGTGTGGACACAGTATTTTGTTTGACACAATAAAGTGCTGGACACAGTAGTATGACTGGATATGTGATCTTTTTCACTCGTATTATCCTCAAAACTAGTGTCACTTTCGTTAAATTTTTAATAAGGAATCGTTCGAAAACCCCACCAAATCAGATTAAAATTAAAATTTTTCCATATTATTCGGAATTGAATACCCCTAATTTGACCACTTTTAGATCAAAAACAGTAATAGATATAGAAAATCTGTTAACATACATAATCAAATGCAAAAACCCCATCAAAATCGGATGAAAAATAAAAATTTCTCATCTCCTGCAAAATCGTAATTTTCAAGCCCTTTGACCCCTTTTATATTAAAAAGAGTAAATTTTACCAAAAAATGCTTGGAGTAACTTTTATTACATTTTTCATGAGGAATCATTTGGAGAAAACCCCATCAATATCAGATGAAAAATAAAAAATGTTTCCATATTTAACGAAATAGAATCCCCCTAACTATGACCCCTTTTAGCTCGAAAACGGTAAAAGATAGAGAAAATCCGTTGACATACAACTGAAAGCTCTCTTTGAGAGAAATCGAATGCAAAAAGAACCCATCAAAATCGGAGGAAAAATAAAAATTTCACATATGCAAAATTGCATTTTTTAAACCCTTTGACACCTTTTATACAAAAAACGGTACATTTTACGAAAAAATGTTTGGGGAAACTTTTATTGCATTTTTTCATAAGGAATCATTTGCAGAAAACCCCATCAAAATCGATGAGAAATAAAAAAGTTTCAAAAATTAGGGCATTGCCATTTTTGGACCCCTCATATCTCAATAACAGTAAGAGATAGGGCCTATTATGTTGACTTTTTTATGGGAAATATAAAGAAAAAAACCCCATCAAAATTGAACAAGAAATAGAGATCTTGCATTCAAATAAGAGAAAAACCCCTTTTGGCCCCTCCCCAAAAAACGGGTGGAGCTAGATCCCCCAAAATCAATACCATCCTTAATTTAGAACCAATTATTAATGTCCTTAAATATTAAAAGGATTGACTAGAACAAAAGTTATCATGCGGAAACCAACCTGTCTACAGACTCTTAACGATGACGCCGCCGATGACAGCATCATACCATAATACGACTGCAAAATTTTGCGGTCGTATAAAATAAGTTACAGGCTGGACATGAAGCCATGTCAAAAACACTACAAATTTGACCTTGAGGTCAAAGGTCAAGGTCATACTGCAGTCATGAATATATGTGACACATCATCTCATGGTGATACACCCATGTGCCAAATATGATATGCCTGTGTCAAAGGCCACAAAAGTTACAGGCTGGACACGAATTTGCACAGACATACGGACAGACAGAGTGATTCCTATATACCTTCCTGAACTTCATTTGCAGGGGGTATAATAAAGCAAGTATTTCCAGACAAGAAGAATTTTAGATGAGTTGTAACAAAGTTGAACTCAGCTATCTGTTTGATGATGGTGTGCGGGCGTTAACATTTTTTTCTGGATGATAACTTGAGAAGTAACTTTCAATGAAAAAGCAGAAGCCAAAGCAATTTACTTCTTAAAGGCAAACTTGAAATGGTGACCCTGAATGACCTTGAGGTCATGGTCACCTAAATTTTGGTGCATATGATGCCAAAGATCCCAATATGCTATCCTGCTAAGCTATCTTGTAAAGTTACTGAAGAAATAGAAACTTGGACATAGTGAGGACATGGACATACCTTCAATGTTAAACTATGTCCGACCAAGAAAGATGTTATTCAGAAAAACAGAACACAATTTTCTAAAGGGGCAATCCAAGAAACATTCCACCATAGTTCAGTTCAATAGATAAAAATATAACATTTAGTCCAGCAATGGTGGCCATGTTGGATGATGCCATGGAAATCACAAATAGAGGACCATTATAGGATAATTCTACTTAAGTTTGGTTTATATTGGCTCAGCAGTTTCAGATGAGTTTACAAAAATATAAAATTGCCATAGGGTCTTATGTAGAAACAAGTCTGGCCATGGTGTTCATACCGGATGGTGCCTAGAATCAAACAATTTCAAAAGGGGACCATGCGAGGATCATTCAACTTGAGTTTGGTTTAAATTGACCCTGGAGTAAATGATTATGCAAAATTCCCATACTCTCAACAGTCATGTTAAAGGTCAGACATAATTTTTTTAAAGGGGCATTCCAAGGACCATTCCACCAAAGTTTATGTTAAATTGGCTTAGTGGCGTTTAAGAAGTTGATGAAAATGAAAAATTTCCAATTGATCCAATGTTACACTAAGCCTGGCCATGGTTATATTATTGGATGTGCACAGGAAAACTGAACATTATTTTTGAAGGTAATCATCAAAGGAGCATTCCACCTAAGTTTGGTTAAAATTTTCCTAGCCATTTCACAGGAGTTGATGAAAATGACAGAAGTTAACAATGACATGGACAACGAATACAGATGCTAAGTGATGTGAAAAGCTCAAATGACTTTTTAGGCCATACAAGCTAAAAAATGTTGATCCTGACTGACCTTGAGTCAAGATCACATATATATTTATGTCCAAATAATCTGCATTGATCCCATACACCATCCTACTAAGAATCATAAGATATCTTTAATTCCTACTAAATTAATAGGAACTTGGACATAGTGCAGATGCCAAAAAATTTCAGAAAGGGATCAATATTATCAAAATTATTCAGAGGATTCTTTTGAATAATTAAGATTTGAACAAATGCAAAGACTTCTGAATAGACTCAATAAAATAGAAGTTTAAGTCATTCACATTTCAATGACCACACTTTAAGAAATGACAAAAGTCCTTCAGAATAACCAAAACGGTAATAGTGTAAAAATATATCTGCACAAATGACATTACACGAACTAAAATGTTTTTCATTATTATCATTTATTCATTTTTCTATAAACATTGACAGAATGAAGCCTATACATATAATGTTATCTAAAATTATTGCTTAACAATAAATTTACATTTTAAATTTCAATACAATTAAATATTTACAAAACACATCCAGAAGGACAGTAATGCCCTTATGGTTTTTATATCCTTGCACCAAGCAGAGAAAATATTGTACTGCAACTGTGCACAATAAAAGTTCTTTATGGATTAGACTATTGTTCTGTTGAACATTTCTTCAAACTGGAACTTTATTTCAGTTACACAGATTTTGATTTATTGACAGACTGACAGATAAGGAATGACCATTCAAGACCATTGTTAAAAGTCTTGCAATTTAGCTTAAAGATTCCTCAGAAATAATATAACCATTAGTTAAAAATATAATACATAAGAATAAACTGCCAATGATATGATCATTTTACAATTCATTACTGTGATCATCAGTCACAAAGACTAGTATGGATCTGTTATAAGACATATCCTGCTATTTTCTTCTGTATTCTAATAGAAGGTAACAAAAAAGAAGTTTAAATCACAGTTGAAAACATAAATAAATCAATGATTTGTTACCTTTAACTCTAAAATATATTGAAACTTGGTCAGAAAAAATCTTAGTTCAACAGAATATCAAACAATGAACTGTATCTCATAGAACCAGTGTCACACATCTGCTGAATCCAACACTTGTGTAGTTGAGAGTTTGAAAAACAAAGATAGACAATTATTAAAAACATGAGCAACAAGCATTCATAACATAAAAAAATATAATACAAAATTTAACAAATAAATAACAATTATAAAATATTTGGCAATGATTATGAACAATTAGTGTGATATTATGATATTGTAGAATACACAAATCTTCAATGCAACAATCTAAAATCATTTGTCATGCAAGTCTAATCAATTACATAAAGTAAAAACATTAAATCATAATATATAACCACAGAGTTGCTTCCCTTGAATTCACTGGATATCTAAAAACCAAAAATCTGATTTGAAGACTTTCATTATGATATCATTGTAGAACTTCCAAATGTTTCAAGTATTTTAATGTAGAAATAAGATATACATGTGAAATAAATATTATTAAAGTGTATATCTGATAGTTTACATTTCAAGTACCTTGTTACAAGCAAAACTTGTTAATATAAAAAAGCTTTGAGACTGTGGAACCAAAGGTCAGTTAAATTTGATTAAGTTTATAACCCTTATCCAATACTTAATCAAAATATATGTTAAAAAGTTAACTTTCCACAAAATTACATGCATCTGTAACCAATAAAGATTTTTAGAAACATAATTACAAAATTAAGGTTCATGTAAAGTCATCTGCCGTTATCCCCTTTATTTTGGAGTATTGTTTTAGATGTATGCAGCCTTAAAGCATATTAGCACATAATAACCAAATCTGGTACTACCCGCATTGTGCATTTTTGCATACAATTACTAACTTAATTTGCTTGTTTTAAAACAGACGAAAGTGCCTGATTCTTTCTTAGATTTTTAAATGTTCAGGAAAACATCAATTTGCCAAAATTTATTTTGAAACACACCCTACAATACATCACCATAATTGACATACAATCATTTTTAATTGAATGTTGTCCCATGAATTTGTGTATCCATGGGTGGGAAGTTCTCAAAGGTTTAGATAGTAAACAGTTGTTTACATTGGGGTTAGGAAATCATAGAAAGAATCAGGTGTTTTTATACATAAAAAAACAAATTGAGCAACTAATTTCATTTAACATTGCACAATGCGGGAAGTAGGAGTAAAGAATTAAATATACATGCATTACTTATTACTGTAGTCATCCGAAACGCTGGTACCAAAAATAGCCAAATATGTTGAATGACTATACATGAACCTTAACTTTTCACAGATACAATTACAAGTAATATGAGTATTACAATCTTGAAAATGAAACAGCAGGCAAATGTTATGTCCACTGCTATTATGCATGAAAAATTAATTATAAAAACAAAACTTTAAATTATAAACCTATGGTATTTCATGATGTGGGACTTTTACTACATAACCAAATCATGCAAATAATACAAATCGTACATTAAAAATGTGTAAATATACTAAAATCATAAAGTTTCACCAAAAAAAACTTATTATTTTCAAATTTAACAATACATTTTTTAATATTTAAATAAAACCTTGTATAGGTCAGAAACTTTATATGCAGAAAAAAATGCAAGGAAAATGAAAAATTTGAATTTAGAGAAACTTTATTAAAAAATGACAGTTCCAGAAAAATTTTTCTTCAATCACTGCCAAGATAACTAAAGGGAGTGAATATTACAGAGATGATTTTACAGAGAACTAGTGGATATAGTCAACTGGATACCAAATACCAGGATATAAAATAAGAATCATAATAAACAGCTCCAGACAGTCATATAACAGAGATCATTTAAATAGCTGAATAAAATTAACACTAATGTTTTGTGCATGAATACGCTTTTAACATGAGTCTTTTTTAATACTGCTGTAATGAAGAAGATTGAAAGAGAAGCGAAAACCTTTCAGAAATTGTCATGATGTCAAATAACTTTTTCCTTCAGACATTTCATTTGGAATGCTATAAAATAAAGCCTTTTCGAATTTATGCAGAAAACTTTGTTTTGCCATCTTTTCAATGAAAACATGAAACATATGGACACATTATACATGTACATTCAATTGCTTTCTGCTTCACTCACAGTTGTCCACATTATTTTATTCTATAACATTGAACAAGGTATGATAAAGACCAAATTCGGTCCCTTAATAGTAAAAGTAGAGACCCAGAGGGCTTAGTCTGTGTCACACATGACCATTGCCTATAATGATCAACATCAAGAAAATTATACAATGAGACCTTCGTCCAATCAGTAATAAGATGTCAAGTACAATATCAAACTGTTTCATCCAAGGTTTGCCTCAATTTAGCCAACTGAAATATTGATTCTTTAAATATCAGTAAATTAAAAAAAAAATCGCCATAGCTTATCGAGACAATGAACACCATGCAAAACTGTGTGCTGTATTATCAGTTATAGTTCATTTGGCCAAGTTGTTTCAGACAAGTTGGATTTTAAATTCACCCAATCAAAAACACGAATTTCTTATGGCAGCCATATTTCATGTCAGATTGGAACCAAATGAATATTTCTTGTGAATCTTTCTTTATAAATTATCACTTCATTTAGCCAAGTGGTTTCAAAACAGAGGAGTTCAATATTGGTTGATTAGAAACGGGACAGAAATCATATTTTGTCTGATAAGGACAAAAATAATATTTATAATTGGCCTAAAATACAAAGATGTTTTCTGTAAAGTTTCATTCTGTTTGGCTTTGAAATTTAAAAGAAATATTTTATGTATATATATTGTCCAATAAAAAAGAATTTCCTAGTGTGATCTTGTTTGTTTTCTAGTTAGGACAAAATGAGGAAAGATTGTAATGAAAATCCCAAGGAATCTGTGCAACAAGTTTCAGTTTGGTTCATTGGCTTGGTGTTCTCCGAGAAATAGATGTTTGAATATTGGTCAAATAAGAAAAAAAAATTGCCATTGGCAGCTACGTTAGTTGACATAAACAGAAAAATATATGCATAATTTATAGAAGCTATTCCATAGATGGTTAAAACCAAGTTTCAGTTTCTTTGACAGAGCAGTTTGATTCAGTGGAGAAGATAAAAAATATAAATGTTATTTATAGATGGATAAAAAAGGATAGGAATACCAAGGAAAAATGACAGCTCAAATATCTTCATAAAATAAGGGGCAAAAACAGCCCTTTTTGTACCTTGTCCTTAAGATTTTCTAATCCATTATACTGCCAAATATTACCAAAAGTTCTTAATCAGTATTTTTACTGAAGAAAAGCAACAAACTTTATTAACAGATTTACTCATAGCATTCATTAATTTTAAATACATTAATACGACAGTAACAGCATTTTATGTCATCCAGAAAAGAACTGTAATGTAAAAACAATTTTCTTAAGGAAACAAGTAAATAATTATATCATGCTGCAAAAACAAATATTAATTCATAAAACTTAACCACAGTTCAATATAATTTTCATGATCTTCTATTCAGTTATTCTTAAAGGAGTAGTTACGTTAAGCCCCAAATTTGGCCCAAATTTTAGATTTTTTAACACGATAAAAAGTCGTTGTAAAAATGCTGTTTAATAATCGTCTTTTAATAATTGATTACTTTTTCTTGTATACTTTTCGTCATTTGGACAAAATGAAAGGGTATATTTGACTATTTTGACAAGAATTTAAAATTTTCGGTAAAAATACTCAATTTTTGGAGGTGTTTTGTTCAAAATAGACATGATCGCACAAAAACATCACGAAGATATTTTAACCAAACATTTGTACTTGATAGATCTTTAATTGTGCAGTTTGGTTGTGATGTTTTTGTGTGATCTATATTAAAATCGACAAAGTAGTATCAAATATTGCATCAAATAAATCAATTTCTTAGTATTTTCACATTTAAAGCATTTTCTATGTGTCATGTGACCATTGTAGAACTAATTTGACTAAAAATTCTGTTTGATTTTCTTTTTATAGACATTATTCAATACAAAAAAATTTAAAATAATAAATATCAGCCAATTTTCATTTTTTAGCCAAATTCTTTGGCCAAAAATGGGCTTTAACGACCCTCGTCCTTTACCACTTTCAAGACTGACTGTTATTGTATAGACATTGTGGTAACTTTTTTTTAAAAGAAAAACTTTGAACTAACCCATTTGGAACATTGTTGGAAAAAATGTATGGAATTCAGAAAGGAACCATATATATAATCAACACACTTTAAAATGGCAATGTTGTTTGTAATAAATTGTTACATTAAACTGTCTTCTGTTCAAATTCAGTTATATTTGTACATCTGTCAATAAACAATGTTGTTTTTTTAAGATATAATGTGAGTATTTTGGTAATAACTATTCTCAATTTCTTAGTAATATTAATGAATAAACTGGTGTTAAATACAGAATAGGCTGGTGGTGTCATAACAGTAATACAACAATATTGCTCTATAGGTAGTAATATTGTTTGATTAAAATTCATGAACAATAGAAAGTCCATTGCTTTGGAGCTTTAATCAGTCAGTTTTGATTTAAACTTTCTCCTTCAAAAGAACAATACCAATGTATTGATCTGCATGACCATTTTCATCCCTTGGAGATCTATGGATGTTCACTGCTCTGTTACAAAAATAAGTTTTCATAAGGTTGTAAAAGCTTTTGAAACCTTCTATATTAAAATGAGCAAAAAAATGATAGGTTAGCCTGCTTGCTTTTGAAAAATTTGGCCAGAAAAGGGGTTCTGGGGTTCTCTAGGTTTTCCAAAGGTTTTGTCTTAGGAGGTTCTATATATTAAAACACATGAAAAATTAACTAGGATTTCAAACTTCTCTGACATTTCAACATGTAATGAAAATTCCAGAAAGGAAAGGGTCACTTGCAAAAAAAATTAAAAAATGTAAAACAATGTATAAAACCAAGAGAGATCAAGAATCTGACAAAAGATAGCAGCAAAAATCCTTAACACCACTTCATTCATTCATTTACATGTTAAGAAAACTGATAGTGGTATTCAATTTCTATTAACCCAAACCTCGCAGTAAATCTGCTATAAAGTGAATAGTATTCAAATTTATATGTTACACCAAAACTCACAGTATATCTGCCATAAAATAAATAGTATTCAAATTTGTTTTACCCCAAACCTCACAATATATCTGCCATAAAATCAATAAGAATTTCTTTTCTTATTAAGAAGTTCTACTGTTTTGCACATAAGTTTATAAAAATTAATATATTTCTAAAACAGCTGTTAAGTTGAATTGATCATGCTTGTGTGATGTAACAGTCAAAATTATACTGTGATGTAAAAACTTTCTATCAGTTGTAGACTTACAATTCTTAAGGAAAATCCTACAGAGCTCAAATTTTCAGTTTTAGTTTTCTGTCTCCTCTCCCCTCCAAATTTTTTATGAAACCTAATGTCTGAATGAATGAAACTTTTTAATTTGCACCATCATGAAATTGTGATACAGAAAAACATATTGAGATGTATGATAACAATATTTCCTTTGTAAATTATAAAAATAACGGTATATTTTTCTCATTTTTTGTAAACAAAATCAACATGTGTAAAAACCTGTTTTATCTACTCAGATTATAAACAACATTGCACAAAAGTGACTGTAATAACATATATACAAATATAACCAACACAACTTATCTAGGATAAAAACATAACAGGCTAAAAATAGAATTACATAGCTTGTTCAGCACTTATACATATTATTTCACATGGGACTTTATCATGTTATATCTTAGGAAACTAGCACTTTGTGTGTCCATGTCATGAGTTTGTTGATTTTCCTGCACAATTGCAAATTTTCTAGGAATAATTATACATTGAAGAAATGTGTTCATCTGCTTATTTGATATACATTTTTTTAGTTTTAAGTCAAGTATAGAATAATGTCAAAAAATGTGTCTATTGAAAAAAAAATACCTCAGTTTACAGGTCTACTGAGCTTTCTCTACTGAACTAATACAGAAAAGTCTTATGCTTGTACACATACTTTTATTAAATAATCCTACACAAAACTGAAATTAAGAATTAAGGTGGTATAAAATCTTGTTATAAAAGAATTTGACGTATATTTTTTCTTATTTTCCTAAACACAAAAATATTTACCTTAAAAAAACACAAGTAACCACTCAAACAACAAATATAGGAAAAATTTTGAAATTCAATTTTACAAGTTTCTTAGTATTTTTTTGTTATTTTTGTGACATAAATTTCCTCTTCATACTTTAATTTTCCACTACTATTACAAGGAACTTATGCATTATAATCTTTAGTTATTATGGTGAAATAACAATTTTTATTGTAGAAAGTATAAGCAAAATATTGCTACTCTTTAACCACCTTAAAACTGACACATACATCTAGGAAATGCCGTAAATTTACAAACATTAATGTTCAGATTTCATTTAAAAGTGCAATGTCAGTGGTTGTTAACAAAGTATTATGTAAGAAGCAAGAAGTGTAACAACCAAAATTTACAAAATTTTTTAGCCCCTCCCCATCTCTTTGGAAAATACAACTGACTCTGTCACTACACATTACAGTTGTACTTTCACTATGTCCCAGGTATTGTCATAGAAACATTTTTTTTAAATGATTTACCAATGAGAGCTGCTTTAGAATAAACTGGTCAATGTGTAACTGGCTTTGATTACAATTCAATGAAATGTTTTAAATTCTAATTCAAACTTTTTATTCAGTGGAGCACAGAACGAACTCAGCAGACATAAGTTGAACTCTGGTTGAACACCCTATCTTACTAACAACCATTTGCATAAAAAATGAACCATGAAAATGAAGTTTTGACATTCATATCACCCATTCAACCATGAAGAGATCAGGTATGGCCACTCCCCTGCCCCCATTTATTCATATCACAATTATTTGACTGTAAAATGTCCCTGCAATATTGCAGCTGTTACCATGACTACCCATGTAAACAGGTTGCCATAGTAACATGGCATAAGGGTATTAATTGGTCATTACTGCTCACAATGGTGTCCTCTTCTTGTCAGACTCAAATGGCAGTTTTAAAACAGATCCACATTAACGATGTTTGGACATCCGCTCATTAGTTCAAATCTCGGTCTTCCAGGTAACGGTATTCAAAAGTGAAACCTTCTTTTTTCCGTTGGGCCCATTTTTCATAATCAAAATAGATGTATGTGCCCTGGAATAAAATAACATACACTGTGTTATATTTAGTATTCAATAAACTGCATACAAAAACTTAAAAGTAAACTTGGGTCAATGAGATCACTTTTGAGGAGAAAATAATAAACTGAAAACAAAGAACTTAAAGTAAACTTAGGTCAATGAGGTCACTTTAGAGGAGAAAATAATAAACTGCATACAAAGAACTTAAAGTAAACTTAGGTCAATGAGGTCACTTTAGAGGAGAAAATAATAAACTGCATACAAAGAACTTA